>CM068359.1:5879872-5904872 GCA_034769755.1 Odontamblyopus lacepedii | reverse complement strand
ATTCAGCGAGCAAAAACTCGAGTGCAGGGGCCAGATGGAGTGGGCAAGTGGAGGAGGAAGGAGACGAAACAAGGAGGGAGGAGATGAAACGAGGAGGTAGGAGAGGGAACGAGGGGGAAGGAGACGAAACCAGGAGGGAGGAGATGAAACCAGGAGGGAGGAAATGAAACGAGGAGGTAGGAGAGGGAACAAGAAGGAAGGAGAAGAAACGAGGAGCTGGGAGAAGGAGGAAGAAGACGAGGAGCTAGGAGATGAAACAAGGAGGAAGGAGACGAATCCAGGAGCTAGGAGATGGACCAAGAAGGTAGGAGAGGGAACAAGGAGGAAGGAGATGAAACGAGGAGGTAGGAGACAAGAAACAAGAAACTAGGAGACAAATCAAGGAGCTAGGAGACAAAACAAAGAGCTAGGGGATGATCTGAGGAGCTAGAAAACAAAACAAAATGATCTAGGACACAGGTGTCCTAACTGTTTTCATCCAGGGCCACATATTAAAGTGTGAGGCCCATCGAGGGTCATGGACTGAGGGTCAGAACAGTGAGTCATTCAAATCAGTGCATTTATAACAGGCTTAATGAGCCTCAGAGCTTTGTTCAGGCTCAGACCCTCAGAAGGACACGTGACATTTGCTTGATGAAGGTAAAGTTCAAAAACATGCAGTAAAAGTACTACTGTGGTACTTTGGGCCAATTCACCTGGAATCCTGAGGGCCAAAACTATTGGTCTGAGGGCCACATTTGGCCCCCGGGCCATAGTTTGGACATACCTGATCTAGGAGAAAAAGAAATCTATGAAATGAAGAAAAGGCCTAGGAGCCAAAAGAAAGGGGTAGGAGATGAAACAAACAGCTGGAAGAACCACGAGATGAAACAAGGAGCTAAGAGACTGAGCTAGGAGAGGACACAAGAAGGTATGAGGCAAAACAAGGATCTAGGAGACAAAACAATGATTTAGGAAACAAAACAAGGAGCTAGAAGCAAGCAACAAGGCATGAAAAAGAAAACAAGGAGGTAGGAGATGAGGTAGGATGTCTGAGGTGCTCAGGTTCTCCTCACTGTGGGGCTGGTGATTGTGAGGAGCCTTCAGGAGGAGGAGACAAATCTCCCATATGTTGGAGGGTTTCAGAAAGTTTCAGAACGTTTCAGAACGTTTCAGAATGTTTCAGAACGTTTCAGAACGTTTCAGAATGTTTCAGAACGTTTCAGAATGTTTCAGAACGTTTCAGAACGTTTCAGAATGTTTCAGAATGTTTCAGAACGTTTCAGAACGTTTCAGAATGTTTCTGAAAGTTTCAGAATGTTTCAGAATGTTTCAGAACGTTTCAGAACGTTTCAGAATGTTTCTGAAAGTTTCAGAATGTTTCAGAACGTTTCAGAACATTTCAGAATGTTTCAGAATGTTTCAGAACGTTTCAGAATGTTTCAGAATGTTTCAGAACATTTCAGAATGTTTCAGAATGTTTCAGAACGTTTCAGAACGTTTCAGAATGTTTCTGAAAGTTTCAGAATGTTTCTGAACATTTCAGAACTTTTCAGAATGTTTCAGAATGTTTCAGAACGTTTCAGAACATTTCTGAACGTTTCCGAACTTTTCAGAACGTTTCAAAATGTTTCTGAACGTTTCAGAACATTTCTGAACATTTCCGAACTTTTCAGAACGTTTCAGAATGTTTCTGAACGTTTCAGAATGTTTCAGAATGTTTCAGAATGTTTCTGAACGTTTCAGAATGTTTCAGCATGTTTCAGAATGTTTCTGAACGTTTCAGAATGTTTCAGCATGTTTCAGAATGTTTCAGAATGTTTCCGAACTTTTCAGAATGTTTCAGAATGTTTCTGAACGTTTCAGAATGTTTCAGAATGTTTCAGAATGTTTCTGAACGTTTCAGAATGTTTCAGCATGTTTCAGAATGTTTCAGAATGTTTCTGAACTTTTCAGAACGTTTCAGAATGTTTCTGAACGTTTCAGAACATTTCTGAACGTTTCCGAACTTTTCAGAACGTTTCAGAATGTTTCTGAACGTTTCAGAATGTTTCTGAACGTTTCAGAATGTTTCAGAATGTTTCAGAATGTTTCTGAACGTTTCAGAATGTTTCAGCATGTTTCAGAATGTTTCAGAATGTTTCTGAACGTTTCAGCATGTTTCAGAATGTTTCTGAACGTTTCAGAACGTTTCAGAATGTTTCAGAATGTTTCTGAACGTTTCAGAATGTTTCAGCATGTTTCAGCATGTTTCAGAATGTTTCAGCATGTTTCAGAATGTTTGAGATGTTTGGAAAAGGCTTCATTACAAACGGGGATATTTTGGCTGTGGAGCTGCTGGACATTTTTCTTAAACAGTTTTTTTCCATAAAGCTTGTTGTGTGGGTGTGGGACGTGCGTGATAAGAATGATGTTTTTCAATACGACCGTTAAACCTTTCAGTCATTTTTATCCTCTCCTCACAGTCTAAAGCTGCTTTATTTTATAGTGCACATACTTCCATTGGGTTCATTTTTGGGTTGAGCACAAGACATAATCAAGATACTCATTCGTCTGTTGCATTTGACCCATTCTTCAGTGTCTCATTTTGAATGCAGAGGAGGAGCAGGGACAGACTTTTGTGTCCTGTATCCTGGTTTTGTCCATGTTTATTTCTTAAATATGGTGATACGGTGCACACTGATCCACATGTGTTAGTACAACAGGTAAATGTTCTAGAGTTTACTGGGCAGGATCATTTTCATCTGTCGTCCCAGTGGCAGGTTGAGGCAAGACAAAAACAGGACATAGGCACAAAAACCTTCAGCCCATCACACGTGACAGAGCACACACAGCACCGAGACTAACGGCAATAAACACACATCACAATCACACAGAGACAGAGACATTTGCTGTGAAGTTAAAACACAGATTAGTAATGGTCACATGTTTGATTCTCCAGAAGTCGCTCTTTCACAGATCTACTGCAGCTCTGGATGGAGCTCATGTTCCTGATTTCTGTGGGGAGCAGATTCCAGGAGTGTGCGGCACGAACTGAAAAGGCCGAGTGTCCAAATGAAGTCTTTGTGAATGGGACTTTACCGTCTCCTCTGCTCCATGTGATGTCGTTAGTCTTCACGTGAACACAGTATCCTGATTTCAGTCTCCTGATTTCTCAAAACTGGAGCTGTACTGAGCATGTGCAAACTCAACTAACAAATATGGAGCAGTTACTTCACCAAAACAACTCAAACTCCAACCAGTACTTTTTAAAGTTATAATATTTTATACTAAACAAAATAAAACAATCTTTAGGTAAGTTAAAATGACTTAAATGAAGAACATTTTACTTTGAGTTGTTTCATCTTGACAAATCAAATGATCTGCCAGTGGAATAAGTGTTTTTTTTTTTTTAATTCAAGCAACTTTTGATTTAGTTTCTTATTTTATTTATTTATTTATTTTATTTATTTATTTTAAGTGTAGCCAGATGTATTTTCATATTTTAAGTACAAAAATCTTCCACTGGCAGATCATTTAATTCAATTTCATTCAATTTCATTCAATTTCATTCAATTTACACAAATCATTGTAAAACTCTTAATTCAAGTAATTTTAGCTTGACTAGATTTGGTTTTTTGCAGTGTAGAACCAAACTGACACTGTAAAAACACACCTCCCCTTTTACTGAAGTGACAGCTCCACACTCTCGTGCTCTTACTTGAATGTATGTCTTCTTTTGTGTTGCCAGAAACTTGTTAAAAAGTTAGCAAAGTCGCTCCATGTTTAGCTTCTTGCCATATCTGTGCCATAGTTACCATAGCAACCAGTCCAAATCTCCAGGATACATGTATACAGGAATATGAGAGTCCTGGATTCTCTGCTCACAGGTAACCACCACATCCAGAATAGTGTCAGAACCAGGATAAGGCTCATCATCGGGAAACTCGTGCACATGTAAATGCACTCACTGAGTTCTTGGGTCTAGTCACTCACAGAAGTCACAGAAAGTTCAGCACTGGAGACTGTACCTTTATCTAAGGTTCAGGAAGACTTTTATAGTCCATCCTGCAGTGTCTCTGGGTTAAACCTGTCAGGAGCAGTTCACCCATCTCCATGACTTTGAGCTAGGACACAGGGAGAACATGCAAACTCCACATGGAAAGACCTGGGAGTTGAACCTAGAACCTTTTTTGCTGTGAGGGCCATATCTTTCATATTATGCCTTGCTTAGTGTAGATTCTTATTGGCCTTTGAACACTTTTTTATTATCTTGACATTTCATATTTTAGAGCTTACAATGATGGATTTCTACCTATGAGGTCAGCATTCTGGGAAAACTGAAATAGAGCGATGAATGAAAGACATATGAATGAGGCAAAACCAAATACGATAAATCATACTTAAACTAACGTGTGAAAAGATGAAATGTCCTTCCTTTGGTTTGGGTTCAGATGATTGGAGAGAAAAGTGCGGACTCAAACCACAAACCAAACATGAGGCACTTTTTAAATCCTCCAGATTTTCAGCGTTTGGTCTTTTTGGTGATTTGTAGGATTTGGGTTTGACCTGGACATGTCTGACTTACCCCTGGATTCTTTTGGTTCCACAAATGTCCAATGTTATGTTTACTCACACTAAAATGGTCTTTATTCCCCTGGTTCTCTGACAGCTACAGTGTTCGTGTCACCCCTGACTGTCGGGCTGCTTTAGTAACCATGATATTCTCTTCACACAAAAATAAAAAATCATTAGGACTGGGATTGTTGCAGCAATTATACTTTGGGATTGGAAATCATCGACTCGTCCATCTTCTATTATGTGGCTTAATGAAATGACTGTGGTGGCCTTGAATATAAACGTTATGAACAAAATCATGCACTGGACTCGTATTTCAATATTTGGTCCCCATTTTTGAGTTCATTATGCTCTTTAAAATGTGTGTGTATATACTGTATATGTATATGTGTGTGTAAAACAGATATTATTCTATTGTATTGTATGTGTGCTATATATATATACATACACATATATAGTTATTTTACTTTTTTTGTACTGTGGCATTTTAAAGTTTTGTTAAAAAAATGTGTGAATGAAACAAAACAGAACTCCAGGTTTGTGATGAGGAAACAGAATTTGAACACACATCAGAAAATCGCCTAATCTGGGTTTTTGAAGTCCAAACTTTCCTGCAAACCCGTGTTCTTTTTATACGCCCGTGATAAAACGGGACGTATTATGGTATGGCGCTGTCCGTCCGTCCGTCTGTCCGTCCGTCCGTCCGTCCGTCTGTCCGTCCATCCGTCCGTGGACACTTCAAAGCTTTGAAGTTTAAAGTTCAAAGGTGACACACAGTTCCAGCTGCAGCGATTGCTAGGCAACGGGAGAGAGAGAATACAAGACAACTACACATTACCTTGTCCAGCTCGACAACCGTCTCACCTAGGAATGTCAAACTTCCAAACTGCACCAACAATTCATCTTTAACTGGGTTTGACAAATTCTAACTTAATTCTATATACAATAATTCAAAGTACGGGCGTATTTTGCCCCGCTGGAGGAGCTCTTGTTGTCTTTTGTTTTGTTGGAGTGATTTTTTCTCCTCTAACCCCACGAGCAGAGTTTAATACGGCGTCGTTTATTGACACAAGAATCTAGTCGCTCTTCCTTCATCCTCATTACGACTAAAGCTCTTTTCTAATGCGGATCATTCTCATCCCTCCCAGCGCCAACGCTTCTTTTAATTCCTCCGCTCTCCACATGCCCATTTCTCTATCTCTTTCTCTCGTTTGCCGTCTCATTTCGTTCTTTCTCTCTTTATCCCACCGTCTCTCTCACATCTCTCACTTATTCTCTTTCTTGTCTGTTCTGTCTCTTTCTCTTGTTTAACTTCTGGCCTCATCTCTTTCTCCTTCCCTCTGCGTCTGTTCATTTTACTCTCTCCATCTTGCTTCCTCTCTCTGTATTTCTACCCCGTTCCTTCATCTTTCTCTCTTCCTTTTTCCCTTTTCCCCTCTCACTATCCCTCTCTCTTCTCCCTCTCTCCCCTTTGCTACTTCTCTGCTTCCATTTCCTCCCTTCCTTCCATCCTCTCTCTTTTCCTCTCGCTCTTCAGCTCTCTCATTTGCTCTCTTTCTTCTGGTTATTTATCATGATTTGACACACTTCTTTTCTCTCTTATCTTTCCCTCGCTCTAAACTCCCTTGACTCTCTCATTCACCCGATCCCTCTCTCGTACGCTCTCCTGTCACTCATCTTTCTCCTCTCTCATTCGCACATGCTCCTCCCCCTCTCCTCTCCTCTTATTCACACTCATGCTCTCTCTCCATCCTCTCCTCTCTCATACCCTCTCTTCTCCCTCTCTCTTTTCCACCTTGTCCTCAGGCCCTGGAGGTGGAGGAGGTGTAAATTGTTCCTTATATATCTCCGTCCTCCTCCTCTTCTCATGTGGAGACCAGAGGCTGAGGTTGGTCCGGTGTAACATTTAACTCACAAAACACACCACAATAATAGCAGGTTTACTTTTTATTTTATAATTTTTTCTTCTTTTTTTGGGGTGTTTATTGCACTGAAAGACGTCCTTATTATGTTGTTTCCATGGGTAATGTTGTTCATTATGAATACATTTTAACTCGAATAGCAAAAACACCAAAAAAATAATAAATAAAATAAAAATAAAGCATTTGCCATCAATTTATTTGTGTAATTGTGTAAAATATCTGTCATTGCCTCTTTGGGAACATCTCGTTTTTGTTCCACGTCGTTTTGTTTGAAGGTTTTTTTTTTGGGTTATTATTCCAGCTTTCTCGTTTGCGCTCCCGAACTTTTTGTTTGCAGTTTTGGCACAAACATGACTTTGGGTAGGATTATCATGGGTACATTCCCATTGGCTAATTTATCATCTTTTTTTTTTTTCTTTTCTTTTTGGTATGTTATTTTTTGGGATATGTTATCCTTTTTTGCTTGATGTTTGAACTACATGACTCTAAATTGATTCCATATTCACTGTATTACAATATTCCCCAGTATGGCATAGAACATAACTATCTCCATGGAGAACATTTGGTTTTGTAAGTGCTTTTCATAGGCCTGAGTGGGGATTACAGTAAACTAACATCTAACTGTCAGGCGAACCGTGAACTTCCTGATTATGAATAAACACAATAAGCAATAAAACTCTGTATAATTAGATTCATACACAGCAGACGTATCTGTTCCTGCAGATTCTCTAGTGCACTTCACCTTCCCTGAGCGAGCAGACGGCCGACTCTGCTCCTCTGGCCACTGCTACAGGGAAATCCTCAGTTTGATCACATTTGGGGCATTATTCATGAGCCTGGATCACATTAGCAGAGTGGTGAACAGTCCTGGGGCAGAGGAAGCCATGTGATTGGTCAACTGTGGACATGATGGACTGAGAAGAGGAGCTGAGGAGGAGAGGGAGCAGGGTTCATTTGGTCTAAAATATGTCTTTGTGTAGGTTTTGTCAGGGTCATGTTGAAAAAAGGTTTATGTTAAAGTAAATCCTACACTAAGGACCTAGACCTTTATGGAGAAATGTGAAATGGCAGAATGTGCATGTTCTCCACAGAATGTGCATGTTCTCCACAGAATGAAGAACTTTTCTTGCTGGTCTCCATGGAAATGTTTATTCCTTGCCCAGTAAAGTTCCAGAGTGTAGCATTAAAGGTCCTGTATTACGCAAAATGACCCTTGTTAGAATGTGTTGGAGTTGTGTTTTGTTTCATTCACAAGAGTAACCCTGTATTATCAGGCTGTCTACATCTTCAAACCTCAAAATGCTCTCTTGCACCTTGTGATGTCATCAAGTGTTTCAAGTGAACCGCCTCAGTTGAAGTGTTTACTCTAGAATGCACTAGAATGACCCAAACATATTCATCTTGCATGTATTCTGAAGGAGTATTTTATTGCAAAAAACAAAGGCAGTGTCACCATCTTGTCACCATGGATACAATATAATGCCATATTGTGAAACATTTGAGGATGGACGAGCACAAATCAAACCCTCCACCAGGAAAGTTCCAGAATGTCCCTTTAACTTGTCCTCCTGTTCTTCAGCTCAGTTGGTCTCTGACCTTGGTGAACTTGTGGCGGTCGGTTAAAGATCGTCCTCTGCAGTACATCCCTGTAAGTCTGAGTCACGCTAACCACCAGATTAGCTTTAGCATTAGCATTAGCCCAGATGCTATTAGTGGAGATGCTAATCCAGGTGCACTGAACCTCAGGAGCAAACCAGGCCAAAGGCAGAGCTGTTACACTGCACACATGACCTCAAGAGCTTTAGTGATGTGATGTAGGATCTAAACTGGAGCACCACTCTTTTTTTCTTGATTTGGTCTGAAATGATCAGTCAAAGTGGTTAACAAAGAGTTTAAAATGTTCTCACTACACAAATACTAAAGCCTGAAGACCAAAACATAAACCTGATTTAGTCCTGACTTAGATCTAGCTTGTTTCTGCTTTAATCCTGCTTTAGTCACGGTTTGGTTCTGGTTTAGGCCTGATTTAGTTCTGGTTCAGTCCTCTTTAATCCTGCTTTAACCCTTGTATAGTCCTGATTTAGATTCGTCTTAGTCCTGTTTGATCCTGGTTCAGGCCTGGTTTAAGTCCTGGAGTCTCTATGTGGATGGTACTTCAAAACTCAGACATTCTAATGAGGTGATAACGAAGAGTTTGTTAGGCCAAAACCAACAGGCGCCAACAGGCGTTGGTTTTGGAGTCGTGCAATTTTCACTTTGTCGAATGTTTCTCAAATTGATTTCAGGGCAGTTAAAAGGAGAGATCACTAATCTCCATGGTTACAAACAAAAAAAAACGTGACAACTTTTAATGACTGAGATCTCTGTTACTGTCGTCTTCACTTCACAGTTAAAAAAAATCAGGTCTTGCAATCAAATGAAAAGCTCAAATGAAATGAAATAAGGACTAAATAAATCTAAAATAAGAATTCCTCTCTATCTGTTTTGAGTGATTTCAGGCAGATTTGTCGTGCTACCTGCTCCGTCCCCTGTTGTGTCGTCAGTATGTGGTCTGGGTCTGTGTCTGTGCTGAGACTGTTCCTTGGAGTGTTCTTGTGAGTTTAGCCTGGAGCAGACCTGAGGCTTTGGCTGTAATAGCTCCTGTCTGAGACCGATCTCCGCAAATGTCCGTCTGTAATCTCCAAACTGCAGCCCACTCAAAGGTTCTGAACTTTACGCCATGTCAGAATGCTTTTCCTCCTCAAAACAGACCTGCAGTTGTGCTTGGTCTGTTCACACATGTTTGACTAACTATTATCACTCTGTCCACTTCTCCAGCTCAGAATGTTCTGTGCGATCTTCAGTTCAGCAGAGAAAATAACATCCCCAATAACATTACAGTCACATAGATCATTCGTAAAGCTAGTTCATCTATAAATCAGGCTGTCTTTGTGTATGTGTTTTATCACCATGGTAACTGCTGAACATTCATCGATAAATATACATACAGTACCCCCTAGTGTGATGTTACTACAAAATACAATTTACAATACATGGGCTTCATAATTAAAAAAAAAAAAAAACAAAAAAACACAATAATAATAATAATAATAATAATAATAATAATAATAATAATAATAATAATAATAATAATAATAATAATAACAGATTGAATGATAATTGATTAAAAGCTCCATCAAAAATTGAATAAAACAGGAAGTCTTTAGTTTTCTGGTTGTTAATTGCCATGGCAACGGTGCTACTTTTTCACTACTCTCCAACCCATGAGTTAATATCTGAATTTAAAGGTTTGGAGTTCAACCACTGCTTGTTTTAATGGAATGTTGCACAATACGGCATTAAACACATCTATGTAATTTACGCTGTTTTCATTGCTTAAGAAATACCTTGAAAATCCTGCATTCTTACTGTGACAGGACTCTGCAAACTGCAAACATGGAAATAAATAAGTCCACATACGGCATATATTGTGGAACATTTTAGGCAAAGCAATAACAGACCCTCTACCAGAATGTTCCATAGTGCATCTTTATGGAAGAAATCCCAATGTTCCTTTTCGATCTCCTGTGGTGTAAAGGCGTCTCTGCTGCTGGTCCCTCGTCTCCTTCCCTCCTTCCCTCCTCGCTTCCTTTCCTCCCTGTGGCTCCTCTTTATGTTTATGTAGACGGGAGTTCCTTTGAAGCACTCTCAAGCAGGTGTTTATTCCTGAAAAAAAAAAAAAAAGAAGAACTCTCCTTGCAGGAACAAGATAATGTTCATGGGGAGTAGACTTGTATGGAGCTGTGACAGGCTGCTACTCTTAAACTCTTCATTCACATGGAAGACACACTCTAGGATTTTACTACTGAAAAAACTCACTTCTTTTCTTTATCACACTTTTTACTTTGAGTGTTTTGTTTTGGGGGGACTACAAACTCTCAACATTTTATTTCCAAGGCCTACACTATTTTCTGCTCTCTGTAATGTCTTCACTAAAGGTAAAAGGAGCTGTTCACTTGGAAAACTACAACTTCATGACATCATAAGGTGGAACAGAGCATTTTGAGCTTTGGAGAGGTACACAGACTAATAATAAAAGATCAACCAAATGTGTGAATGAAACAAGAACACTCCAGCTCTGTTTTTGAGGAGGAAACAACATTTTAAAACTCACAAGAATCCATTTTGTGTAATATAAAACCTTTAAAGATGAATTGCCATAAGCTGCCATTATTAGACATCTAAATCAAACCATAAAACATGAAATAATGTAAGAAACACAAATGTTAAATCATTTCATAATGTAGAACTATACTGTAACCACATCTGTTACTTCAATAAAATGATGACTCAACTAGGAGTAAGTATACAGCTGGAAAAGTACTTTGTATAGTACAAAAAAGTAAATGTGTACATACATAGGTTGCCTCTGTGGTCATTTTTTAATAGTGTGACCAGACTGTTGACCTGGGGCAGTCCCAGTTTGGAGCCCTGTGTCCCCTGTCCCAGCAGATTTATCCAAAACCACTCATTTGTACCAGTTTTTTACAAGAAATGTCCCTGTTTTTGACCAGTTTATTCCCCACAGTATCGAGGGGGATAGACTGTCATTTGTTTGGGTAAAACACAGAAAACGGTAATTGGAAATGGAACCAACAAAAGTCTCTCCGATTATAACTGACCCACGAATGAGTGGAGAATGGACAATACCGAGCGCTGTTTTCACAATTGTATTTACATCAACCATTCCAAACCCATGTGTGTCCCAGTTTTGCATTTTGAAAATCTGGTCATCCTATTTTTGAACGGTCAGAAGTCCTCACAATGACGTCTATAAAATTAAACACAATTGGGGACGGGTTGTAATTACCAAGAGAATTCAGTCAGAGTTCATTTTGCACTCTGCCTCCACCTGTTCTGCTGTTCTGAATGGGGACAGTGTTCATGATTGGCTGCAGATGATGTGATTTTGGTGGTGTTGTTTTAGAGAGTTTTATTTTTTTTATTCCAAACTAACTTTTAGCATCTGGCAACTCAAAGTGTGGAGCTCATTCTGCTTTTTGACTGGACAAACTAGAAGAACTGAAACAAATTCTGAGCATGCAACTTCAGTACAACTTTATTATTAAGTCTTTTCAATCGTAAATCATTTAGCATTGTCAGTATTAGCAAGGAAATGCAGATTAGCATGCTAGTTGTTGGTAGCTTTACCATGGTAAGACTCATCTGAAAAGCTCTTATAAACTCATCCATCCATTTTCTTCCGCTTATCTGGGGCTGGGTTGTGGGCAGCAGTCTAAGCAGGGGCTCCTAGACTTCCCTCACCCCAGACACTTCCTCCAGCTCCTCTTATAAACTCATTGTGGTGAATAATTACTCTCTAATTACTCTTGTGAGGTTTAAAGTCATGTTCTAATGCTGTGACCTCCTCAAAAACAGAGAACAGATCTGGAGTTGTGTTTTGTTTCATTTCACATGTGTTTGAGTAACACTTTATCATTCTGTTTACATCTCCAAAGCTCAAAATGCTCTGTTCCACCTTGTGATGTCATGATCCGGTCGTTTTTAAGCTCCCTTTTACCTTTAGTTCAGTCGAGATGGACAGTTCCGGGGGCTGAAATGATCTAAATGATTCTAGTGAAGGTGTGTGGAGTTTAAAAACACGATGGAGATCTTCTAGTATTACCACATGACATCACAAGGGGGAACAGAGTGTTTGTGATGAGGAAACTACAGTAGAACATGTATACTTTAAAACTATAAAACCACCAAAATAGTTTAATTACTGACTAAAATGATTTCAGTTTGTGTAATCTTTTTCCTCTGTGTAACTTCTATACCAAAACATATTGAATTACTCTTTTACACTACTGTAGATTCTCCCTGTTCTAATCCATGGGTCTCTGCTTCATTATCCAGTCTCTTCATATCTCACTAATCATACAGCTCCATCAGAAGCTATCAGGGGAGCACGCTAACTCCCATAATTCCATCTGATTTGAATACTTTCACACATACTCGCCGGGTTCTTCCCTTAAAAACCTCCATTATCCAGGGTCATTTGTATTCCCGTCTCCCTCTCCTCCGAGGCCCATCTGCATATCTCTCCCTCCTCGACTTGTTCTCTTCTCATTGAAACACGGAGCTGGGTAGAAGTGACACCAGAGTCCTCCCTGGTGTCTGAGTGGCGCTGTGATGCATGATGGGAGCTGGCGTCGATCCGTGCTTGGACATTTTGGGGTAATTTGGAGGGTCGCTGCTCAGAATTCCAACTCCGCTCAGAGTGAAATTGTGTTCTGGCCTTTGAGGAGTAGAGAGTTTGCTGTGGATGGTTTACCTGTAGGTCATGTTTGTGTTGTTGTGGGAAAAGTCAGTCAGGAGGGTTTGTATTTGTGTAGAACAGAGTCAAACGCTGAAACAGACACAGCACAGGGACACTGGGGGTCAGCAGAGCCAGTCACTCAAACAAGTTGGTTTTATACAAGGTTTTAAAAGTTGCACTGCGCACATTTTCTGGTGGAGGATCTGCTACTTCTTTCTAGGATGACAGCGCCATTTATTTATTTATTGTTTATTCGACAGGGACAGATACAATAAACATAGGTCATTGTGTCACAATAATCTGATGTATCACAGTGTTTAGAGCCATGGCTAATTCGCAACACCCGTCCCTAGAAGGGCTTTTAACAGTTACGTTAAATGAAAAGTTGAAAACACAATAAAATGTCCAGAGACCAGTTCGCACTACTAAAAAGGTTATGAGGTATAAGTACACACATACTCAAGCTCACAGCTATTCACACCTCACACACACGTTTCATTTCATTTGGTTTTTGAAGGTGGAAAGTTTAGTTCTTGTCTTTATGTTTGCAGAGAGAGAGAGTTTCACAGATCGACCCCTTCTCACTGAAAAAAACAAAAAACATTCTGGGCAAAAGATGTTTTACAAAATGAAACTTTAGTCTCCACATGTCGCTGCTCTCGTTGCTCTGGAGGTCTGAGGTGCAAGTCTACTCAAACATTTGAAGAACTTTAAATGGCTAAAATGAACTAAATTTTATGTTTCCTTAAAATGTAACAGTGATGGAGGTGAAAGGGCATCTGCAGTCCCACCTCCTCAGGACAGTATCCCAGGTGTGTCTGAGGAAGAGCAGGGAGCAGTCCAAACTTTTAGGGATGAAAAGAAACTCTTGGTCTGAGAAAAAAAACCAAAATAACATACATTATGGGTGCACAAAAACACAATAATTCCTTCTGTGAATGGGGATCTGAACTCTGAAGTAACGTAGTGCTGTGTCCTGCTCATCTTGTTTGTGGTAGATCAGTTTAGTCTATATTGAGGAACATTCTTGACAAAGTAATGTTTCCATGGAGATAAGCAGATGGTGGACCCTCTACCCGAAAAGTTACACAGTAGAAGTTTAAATTGAAACTACATCTTCAATCTTACTCAGAACCCTGATGTACCTGATTGTTTTGTCTTAAAAACATGAAAAACGCAACTATTTCATTTGAAACAGTTTGCAGTGCTCCATAGTTCTTCTGCATTCTGAGCATCTTACTTATTCACCATGATGAGTTTATGAGGTCTTTTCACAGCTTCCACAGAATTTTGCTGTGGTGGTAACACACATGGTGTAAGACCAGTGTTATGCTGTTCAGATTCACACCAAACTTCTTGGACACCTCTGCATTTGATGACAAGGCCTGAAACTTGCTGCCTCTCAGGTCTGGCGCATGATGTGTTGTGAACAGTCATTACGTCGCCTCTGCAATGTTGAACTAGCCTGGTGACCAGACAACCCTGTTTACCCGGGACAGTCCCAGTTTTGAGCCCTGTGTCCCCTGTCCCTGCAGATTTATACAAAACCACTGATTTGTCCCAGTTTTATACAAGAAATGTCCCAGATGTCCTTATTTTGGACCAATCTGATACCTGCCAACAGTAAAGAGGTGTACATTGTCATTTGTTTGGGTAAAATACAGAAAAGCAGCATAAAAATGACCAAAACACAAAGAAAATGTGACTATACTGAACCATGTTAGTCGTGAATGGGCCGAGTACAAAACAGTTTTCCTTAATTACGCACTCGTTTCACAATTTTATTATGACCAATTTTATTATTACCAGCCCTGTGTTAGCACTATGTTAGGCCCAAACTGTATAAATAAGTGGACTAAGGGAGTGTGACATCACCCACAGCGTTCAGCTCTAGTCAAATGAAACTCACTGGGCTAGCAGTCATAGGGGAGAATATGGAGCAGAGTTCTATTAGGAATAGGAATTTATTTACAGAAAAAATAGCTAAATAAAAACATCAGGATCATGTAGAGCAGGTTAATACAAACATTTAAAACTAAAATGACGAGGCCACAGCAGCAATTACAGAGAGGAGTGATAAAGTCAGTGTAAAGTCAGATGGAGCCAGAGTCTATACCTTCTGTTTTTGTTTTGTTTTTTGTGGTAAATGTTCAACCAACAAGGTCCACAAAGGAAACAAAACTAACATTCTCTCTAAATCTATCATGAAATGGATTTTTAATTTGAATTCTAGAATCAGTCTGATTGAACAAGTTCCTTCTGTTTTCTTCAGGACCATGACATTAGTGTTGCTCAGTCGTTCACTGATGTTCGTCGTTGTTTCCTTTAAGCTTTCGTCTTTCTTCCCTAGATATTTATGGATAAATTGTTGATGGAAGAATGTTTCTCCTTTGTGGACCTTGTTGGTTGAAGATTTGGTGATGGGGCAGATTTATGAAGCTGCTGGAGAATACGCCACATTTACACACACATTTACCACAGAAAAACATTAACCGAAAGATCCACAGACCTACAACGGAAAACTATGAAGCTGAACCATACCCATGCTCACATTCTATTTACGCCATGGGTAGCGGGTTAGCTATGTCCATTTATGTATACAGTCTATGATTAGCCTCATGTTAGCCCTGTGTTAGCCATGTGTTAGCCCTGAGTTAGCCTGATGTTAGCCCTGTGTTAGCCCCGTGTTAGCCCTGTTTTACACTGGTACCTGTCTGACTCCCGCAGGCCTCCACAGACTCCTCCATTTGTCTGGTTTAGACGCCCTGACAACAAGAGTGTGTGCGCTCCCAAAAGATAGATAGACTCATACGAAAGTCTGACAGCGAGAGGAGAGGAGAGGGAGAGGGAAGAGAGGTAGAGAGCAAATGATAGAGAGAAAAAAGGCAAGAAGAAGGGAAGCAGGGAGTAAGGGAAAGGAAAGGTAGGAAGAGAGAAGGGTAAGGAGGAGGAGAGCGATTAAGAAAGGCAGGAGAGGAGAGAGGGAAGAGAAGGACAAAGACAGAGATAGAAGGGAGAAAGATAGAGAAAGGGGTAGGGAGAGATGAGAAGAAAGACTAGAGGTAATGCATTTTGTGGTTTTATCTGATTTTGTGTTGCTATTTTGGCTTGTATTTTCAAATGTGCATGTTGCTGTGTGCGGTGGGAAGCAGCGCAGAAAGTTCCATTAAACCTGGATCAGAAATGGTGCAGTATTCAGACATTTCAGCTAGTTTTTTACCGTTTACAACCGAAACCATAAAACATGAATGGAAACAATAGATGAATCATAGTAGTAACCGCAGAAGGCGCATGGATATTTTTTTATCTGACTGGAGATATTTCTTAGTTGTGTTTTTTGTGTGACAAGAATGGCTCACAGGCGTTCAAAGTTTTTGTGTCCTCTTTTCACTAATGCTTTACCTGTTCTTGAGGATGAAATCTTTCCTGAAAAACACAAAATGTCCCCTGCTCTTGACTCCTCTTCCTGAGCCCCTCACCTGTGTCTCTCTTGTTTCAGAGTACGACCCGCTGCAGCCCACCACATCAGATGAGACGGTGTCTGTGGGGGGAACAGTGACTCTGACCTGTCGGGTGGATGAGAGCGATAACTCATCTCTGCAGTGGTCCAACACCGCCCAGCAGACCCTGTACTTCGGAGAGAAGAGAGGTAAGTGCTGCTCACTCTCACTGATGTCCACATCGATGAATGGGTTTGTCATAAATGTCACGCAAAGCTCAAGTTTGTCAAAGTCTCTAAATCTGTTTGAAAACTCTTGTCCAAGCTTTGCCAAAAGTCACAGTATTTGGAAATATTCAAAGCACCGACTGCACCTGGGTTTCTAGCACACATATTGGAGAAAGAAGGGAAATGCTGTTTTTGTTTGTCATTTGCTGAATATACAATGAGATTTTAGCACTGAATGCTCTGACAGCACTGATCATGTCAGACACATGTGTATCTTTGCCTTTAACTGCATGTTCAGCTGATTGATTTTATCTGTACATTGTGAACACCAGAAGCCACTCTGCATCAGTTAATAAGGTGGTATCTTCTCCATAAAAGTCTTCACCCAGCAAAGAAAGCGTTGCATTAACCTGACGTCTGAGTGAAGAAGGAGATGCCCGTGGTTCGTGACACATTCCTCCAGGAACAATTTGAATCTCCAGTGCTGCTTCGCTCGAATGGTGATGATGCTGTTAACAACAGGTCCCATAAAGTGGTCTAAATCCAGAACTTTAGTGCATATGGCTTGCTGATGTATAATAAAGTATAAAGTATGATAATAACAGCTTTGCAGTATGCAATAAATCCAGAGTGGCGAACAGTCATAGCCGGGGCCCCGTCACCTGTTATGGACAGAGCTTGTCAATGGGAATATTTTATGCACCAAAAAGCCCTTTACTGCCTTGTAAATATCCATTCCTCTGGTGGAAGTTTTCAGTGGAAGGAAGGTTAAAAACTCCAATACTATACAAATGAAAACGGTGAGTTGGGCGCTATTGCTCGTGTCCACTGACTCATCACACTCAATGGAAAACCATTTGCAGCTCTGAATGTCTGAGCCAAGTTATTTCATGGCATCCTCGGACAGAGCAGTCGCTCTCCTGGTGACTGTGTTGGCCCCAAGCTGCACATTAGAAATGGCAGACAAAATCTCAGTCTTACTTTTATGATCCTGAAATAACGTCTCAGCCACCACAGTCATGGGCTCCTTTACAATGGCAGCATCGGTAAAAGGCTTTTTGTGCATCGTCAGTGTGTGTGCTAATTTAAATGACGCCTCCGTTGCAGCATTTGCTCTTTTCGTAGGCTTGGCAAATAAAGTCTTGTTCTTGTCTCTGGAGCTCTGATTTGAGCTCCTTTACCTTCTCTTCGCTTAGGTTGTTACCTGTGGGAAACTCATGTGAAAAGCTGTTGTGGACTTTGGTAAATCGGCCTCCACATTGCATCATTTATGACAGCTTAATCCACAGATAAAACACACACACGTGTCATTGACATTTGTGAATAAAAGGTCTGAGTCCCACTGTTCATGAAAACAATGTTTTAGGCATTGTTGCAGCGCTCATGGTGCAGCAGGTGTCAAGGCACCGGTCAGCAGTAACTAAGCTTGACTGAGACAGCAGCGCTAAATATAGGTACATTTTAGGACATTATTTTGGGAGCTACTCAAAATGAGGCAGTGAGCTTATGGAGACACTTGCCCTAGTTTGATGTCATGGACTTTCTACTTCCTCTAATTTTCAACACATTTTTTCAACTTTTTTTTCCACAAACTGCTTCTTGATTGATTAAAACTATCATTTATATTTACAACGGTTATAATCAAACCAAATTAAGTCCAAATTAGATAATTTAAAAAAAAATTGCTCATATGCACTTTACACAGAATTCTGGCCATTTCTGAGTGATTTGTACAGATTATAACAACATATGTCCAAAAGGGCCATACAAATGTTTGAGTGTGAAACTGAAACCTAAATCTAATGTAAATTATTACAGCAAGTTAAATATCCATTTTTTATAGCTATGGCAGTAATAAACAAAGTAGAACATGTGCACTTCTTCACATCAATCCTCAAATATCTTCCTATTAAAAGTGTATTACGTAACTTTTTCTGCTGTATGATCCACCACCTACTGTCTCCATGTGATGCTGTTGCTTTGGTCTATACAGAAAAACAGCTGCTACAAAATGCTACCGGTTAGATCTGTGGAGAGGCAACTGCTCTCACAGTAACAGAACACATGTTTTTGATGGTATTTTTTGTAGCAACACCTGTAACTGAATAAATACAAAAGAGTTCAGTTTAAAGGGCTCATATTACGATATTTTCTGATCTAGTTTCTAATGTAGTTTCCTGATCACAAACAGACCCTGCATATTCAGGCTGAGTTCTTGTCTCAAACTGAAATCTCTGTTCCACCTTGTGATGTCATACAGGATGAGCTCCACGAGAGATGTCCCAAGATCAAGATTTTTTGGCTTCCGATCAGATTTTTTAAGGAGTGCTCTTTCCAATACCAATCCGATACCTTTTGTGTAGTGTCATGAAGGAAGTATCTTGGCTCCAAAAAGTCCATCAGAGGACAAAAGCCTATGTTCTCCAGGACAGACAGAGGTTGATCATCTAAAGCGATGAATTCCACAATCCTCTGTGTTATTTTCTTGGACTTGTCGCCATTTTGACGTTGCTTTTCTCTTCTCTGAAATGCCTCCACCAGTGTTTGCTGCTGTGACTTTGTCATCTTGCTCTTGTAAATCTCAAACTCGTCCAGATGATTCTTTTGTAAGTGAATCAAATTGGTAGTGTTAAAGTCGTTCTTCTGGTTCCTCCAGGAGAAACTGTTTGTTTGCAGCGATTGCGTCGCTGTTTGACTCTGGTTTTGTTGTAGTGAAAAGTCCCACACAGCGACATGGAGGAGTTTGATTTACAGCTGCCGTAAAGCGCGTCAATGCTGCAAAAACATGTGAAACTGGATCAGTCCGATCACATGACTGAATCTGATAGTGTCTAATATTCATAAAATAGCCGGATCAGGAGCCGATACTGAATATCATATCATTCCTACGCTCCACTATGTTTTTAAACTCTGTGAATCTTCACTAGAATCATATGGATAATTTCAGCCCTGGAGCTGAAAGCTAGCTGTTAACTTTGAAAAGTATCACTACATGACATCACAAGGTGGAACAGAGCATTTTGAGCTTTGGAGATGTGGACAGATAATAATAAAGACTTACACAAACATGTGTGAATGAAACAAAACACAACTCCAGCTCTGTTTTTGAGGAGGTAAAAAGATTCTAACACAACTTAAATCTCATAAGTCAGTTTTGTGTATTATAGGACCTTTAAACTGAACACCTAAAAATTGAGAATTTGACAAATCACACTTGTTATCGTCTATACAAGTATAAATGGCTAGATTCTGTAAAAGCTCTATAATTTTCCATAATTATTTCTGTGGTGACTGCTATATACCCTTTTCTTGTATCACAAACACTCCACTCTTCCAACATTCATTAAAATGATAAAACCCCTGTGCGTAGGAGCCATTACGCTCCATACATGGGCCCCAAATTACTTCTTGTTAATGCCGTTTTTCGAGGCAGGTTTGAATAAAGATGTTTATACAGTGCAGCATTTCTCTAATAAGGCAAAAATAATTAGTTTGAGTGGTGCTTTGTTGGAGACAAAAGCTTTCTGAAAACAGGATTTCACTTTTTGAGGCATAGAGAGTTTAATTGGGACGTGTGGAGCACCTGGAGAAAAGCGCTTTATTTCAAAGTGGAGTAATTGTGTTTGATGAGAGCTTTAATGATTGTATTAAACTGCATTAAAACTAGGTCACTCCACAGGTTACACAGGAAATTAACTTGTAAACATCTCTTCCATACCCGGGTGTATGCGAGGTAGGTGAGAAGTGTAGAAGATCAGATACCAATCGATACTAAAACTAGTATTCAAACTAGGTACAAATTTTTCGCAGGTATCCATCCATCCATCCATCCATCTTCTCCCTCAGGTATCAATACTAAAAAAGTTCCATTCATGGAACAGAAATGAAGCTTTCCTGAATGTGTTTAGAAAGATCTGGAGCTGGATCAGAACAAGTAGAAGAGCACATAGACTAGTATACACCCATGGCCCTGGTTTAGACCTGGTGTAGTTCTGGTTTATACCTGGATATAAGGACACATTGGAACAGAAAAGAAAGAACTTTGATGGAATGTTGAAAATCGCGTTCTACTGTCTAAAGAATGTTTTTTATTATTATTGTGGTATCGGAATCTGTATTGAGTATTGAGTCTTTTCCCTAGATTCCAAATCAAGTTAGAAAGTCTGGTATGGAGACAACACTACTATATGCCATTACATACTCCACTATGATACTTGGACACTTGGACCGGATTAGTCCTGATGTAGACTTGGTTTGGTTCCGTTCTAGTGCTGTTCAAGTACTAGTCCTGGGCTTTTCCTGGTCTAGTCCTGGTCTTGTCCTGGTCTAGTTCTGTTCTAGTCCTGGTCTTGGCCAGGTCTAGTCCTAGTGTAGTCCTGGACTTGTCCGGGTCTAGTTCTTGTCTAGGCCTGGTCTAGTTCTGGTCTTGTCTTGGTATAGTCCTGGTCTAGTCCTGGTTTAGTCCTGGTCTACTCCTGGTCTACTCCTGGTCTTGTCCTGGTCAAGTTTTGGGCTAGTCCTGTTCTAGTCCTGGTGTAGTTCTGGCCTAGTCTTGGTCTTGTGCTGGTTCTGTGTGGTCCAGGTCTACTCCCAGTCTAGACCTGGTTTTGTTCTGATTTTGGTCTGGTCTAGTCCTGGTGTGGTCCAGGTCTACTCCTGGTCTCATCCCGGTCTAGTCCTGGTCTAGTCCTGGTTTAGTCCTGGTCTTGTCCTGGCCTAGTTCTGGTATAGTCCTGGTCTTGTCCGCGTCTAGTTCTTGTCTAGTCCTCGTTTAGTCCAGGCCTTGTCCTGGTCTAATTTAGGTCTAGTCCTGGTCTAGTTCTGGTCTAGTGCTGGTCTGGTCCTGTTTGAGTTCTGGTCTAGTCCTGTGTGGTCCAGGTCTACTCCCAGTCTAGTCCTGGTGTACTTCTGGTCTAATCCTGGTCTACTCCAGGTCTTGTCCTGGTCTAGTCCTGCTGTAGTCCAGGTCTAGTCCTGCGCTAGTCCTGGTCTAGTCCTGGTCTGGTCCTGCTGAGTCTCAGTCCCAGTCTGGTACTCTTGAAGACTTCCCTCGAGATGGGTCCTCAGACGTTGTATTGCCCCTGATGAGGTGTTCGAGTGACATTGAAGGACGGGTCAAATGCAGTGGACACATTTCCCAACAGGGACAGTAAAATCTAATCTTATTTAACCACACTCACACACCACATCCAAACTAGGCATGGCTTTTGTTGTGGGTTTCAGCGTTACCATGTTTTGTCACGTACCACTCGTCTGTAGTTCTGGGTCTGTGAAAATGGCCGGTCCAAGTTTCACAATTGGCTCGAATGACTCATGGGTTTCTTGTGAGAAAAGTTGGATTTCTGACATTTTTGGACCACAATTTTCTCCTTTGAATTGAACCAAAATTGTGTGCTTGTTTTGGGCTGTCAAAAAGAGTCTGAGTTTGTCCAAACTTTGCGGCAAATAGTTAAAAAGATTTCATTTGCTGCAGTTACAAACGATTTGGACGGTCTCACTGGCGCCGGGAATCTGTTTTTCAATCTGATACGAAAAACAATATCTCATAAACATGCACCACTGATCTGCACGACGACAGCCGGCTAAAGCAGAAAGGAGTCATGGTCATGTTTTTTTTTTTTAAAGCTGCACTCATTGCTCTGCCTGGAATGTTCCACAGTGTGACATTAAACAGCTCTAACTTACATGTATTCAGTTGCAAGTCGCCTCTACACAGATCTGACCTGTAAGTCGGTTTGGTTTGGTCTCTATGAAGATAGAAAGGTTTAATGCCATACTGTGAAACATTCCAGACAAACCAATCTCCATGGAGACAAACATTTGACAGGCACAACACCAGAAAAGTTACACAATGCAGTCAGAGGTGGAGGGCTCTAGAAAAACAGGCCTTCTGACTGTGAGCAGGGTCGCCTCTCCACAGATCTGACCTGTAACTTGGTCTGGTTTGGTCTCCATGAAGATAGAAAGGTTTAATGTGAGATCTTTGACATACTGTGAAACATTCCAGACACAGCAATAACATCTCCATGGGAAAAGTTCCACAGTGCAGCTTTAAGTAGCTGCTGTGTGTACAGGAAGGCCCCAGCTGAGGTGTAGTGATGTTAAAACTGGCTCCTGCTTTGTAAAGGAGCAGCACTGAAGCGTAAAGTCGTGTCTCTTTAAAACAAACAAAGTGGTACAGAGTGAACAGAGCATCCCCGGGGTCTGCAGCAGTGTGTGACAGTGTGTAAAATTGTGTAACAGTGTGTATCAGTGTGTAACAGTGTGAACAAGGATATGGAAGCTTTAAGCAGCTTATGCCAACACCACAAAACTTTAAACATCACATATTGTGCATGAGCTTGTTATATACTTAAAATGTACATTCATGGATCATTATGTTACACATTTGAGATCGAAATAGTCATCTAAAACCACTTAATCAAAAAAGACGGTATTATGGATTTGTAAATGGCTCATACCTCATACTTTTTATTTATTAGGTGCCTTTCTGAACACTCAAGGTCACCTTAGGACAACATAAATAAGTTAAATCCTATTAAAACATACAGTTAAAAAGTGGGACAGTATTTTAAGCCTCTGAGGCGCTGTCTAAATAAAATATAAAAATTCTTCTATGTCTTCTTTCCGCCCTGTCTGAAGGTGAGATGCAGATTTACACTCGTCTGAACTAAAGGAAAGCAGTGGAGGTTTGTCTATGTGCGACACACGCCGAGCATATCCTGTCTCCATCAATGCAAATGGGCCGTGTCAGTTCAGAGCGACACTTATCACTCCATTCAAGCTCACACGCCCGCTTTACTTCATGGATATTGGGATGGTGTAATAAAATAACACACACTCAGAAGAAACACGGATCCTGTGTTTAAAACCAAATATTGGGTTTATTAAAGCTGCGTCCTTGTCCACGCCCACATCTGCACGTGTTTACATATCACCACCAACAGATCACACACACACATCACGCTCACAAGCAGCATTTTTTTCTTTTCTACCAAAGTGAGTACACTACGCTGCCGAATGCTGCGCGTTTCACTAATCGAGAAAATAAAAGTGTAGAACAAAGTGAGTACAGAGCAGTGGGCAGGTACTGGTGGCGGTGAACACAGGTCTTGACTGAAAATATGCCATCTTAGAAATAAGATGACTCAAACATGCACCAATCACTCCAGATACAACTTCATGAGCTTATACTGTTATATTGCTTATATTACGTTATTATTCTCATAGGGAAACATGTCCTCTGCCTTTGAGCCATCCTTCAGTGTCTCTGGGTTAACCCTCATAGACCGATGTTAGCGCCCAGTTTCCATGCGCAACTTCTCATTGCAGTTTCTTCTGAACTACATGCACTATAAATCCCAACAGTTCCAGGAAGCAGAGAAGTTGCTCTTTCTACCCATATTGGGTTATGATGGTAAATTTCTGCAGCACCTGGCCCAGAGCCTGTAGTATCGAGTGCAGAGTGGAGGAGATTTGGAGAGAGCAGTGGTAGTTTAGAAGTGGTTTTTCCGTGCTTTTCCATTGTTTGTGTGTGTTTTTGTGATTTGTGTTTTTCTTCTCATTATTCCACATGAATACACATACAGTAACACCTGCCAGATAGTGAAAGCTGAACTCATCCTGGTAAAGGAGGCAAAAGCACTCCTGGGACATTTTCTGACATTTTTAAGTCAAAGGAACACAAAAATAATGAAAATAATAGGGCTAAAAGGGTTAAACTCCTGTGGGCTCACCACTCACAGAGGGGTTCATAGGGGGGGTCAGGTGCTATGAGGATTGGGCAGAATGCTGCCCCCGCGACCCAGCTGAATAAAGCGGAAGAAGATGGATGGATGGGTTAAACTTGTCAGAAGCAGATGGAGCGTCTTGGTCAGGACTATCTTAGCTGGAGGATTTGATCCAGATAAATAAATACATGTATAAGTTGTATATAGCACTTTTTAGACAGTCAAAACAACAGTTATGGTTACAACACAACAATTATTCATTCACTCCAGCATCACCAACTCTCACAGATACCACTGTTACAGGCAATGGGTGAAGTGCCTAAGGACATAACACTGTGGTGCCTGGTATTAGCAGTGGTCTCCCATCCAAGTACTACCCAGGCCCAGCCCTGCTTATATTCTGGGAGCTGACGGGATCAGGCTTTGACAAGGAGGTATTGTGCATGTTTTGAGCTGATGGGGAAACCAGAGGAAACAAATGAAACAGAAAAAAACAAATGAAACAGTAAAAGCACACCAAAGTTCTTGTAGAGGTGCAAATGCAAGGAACAGCAATTTAAAAGTGAAACAAAAAACTGCATAGCACACTCAGATGGCTGATGTCCCAAAGCTTTTTTAATTTTTAAATATCGTTTTGGCAAAAAGCCTTCGTCAGATCATTTTTCTTGCTTTGGACTACAGTACAGCATATGAATACTATGCAGTTTTTTCACTAGGGAAACAGAATAAAGCCACCCAGATGCTGAAAGAAACAATGTGTAAACATGTTGGCAAATGTCCTAATCGAATGTACTTTTTAGATGATTCAAAGATGAATCACTTTTTACTGGGCAGAACAGATTGT
>CM068359.1:5769872-5877372 GCA_034769755.1 Odontamblyopus lacepedii | reverse complement strand
AGAACTGTTCATTTAAGTAAAGAGACTTGGGATTCGATACATTGTGATGGTCCACGATGTTATTGTGAGACCTTTGACCATACAATATCATATTTCAGTTATTGTTACATCCCTAGTCGTTTTAGATGAATATTGGGATTAAATGTTCAGATTACAACAGAATGATCCACAAGTGCCATAGATTACCACCTAGGTCTGCTTTAATGCCACACTGAGGAACATTCCAGAGTAAAAACATAGAAACAAGTTTTGCTATAAGAATGAATGCTCTTTTTGTACCTTAGACATGACACGTTATTTAGAGCTGTGATTCTGACAGTGTTTTATACCATTTTAAATTATGTAATCTAAAATGCAAATGCTACAATGTCCAAACATAGTATGACTTTTGTTGGACGTTTGACTGATGTTTGAGTGACTCGTTCCGCGAGTGGTTTCGAACCAGATTTCAGCTGGTGGTGTTTCCAGAGGAGTTCTGTGACAGGTTGGAGTCATGTGTTTTAAACGAAGAGTGAGTGATGAAGCAGGTCGAACTACAGGGAGAAATTTCACTGTAAACGAGAGCCATAAATTGGACTTAAGTGTGTGGAGAACGTACAAGCTCTGAATGTTTGTGCTAAACGCCGGCTGGAGGCTCCTGCCCGCCCAAAGCAGCCATCACTTTCACCGTTCACTTTTCACATTTAAGAGTTTAAGATTAGCTCATCGTATAAAGCAGATATACTGTGGGGTATTATAGCCGCAGGAACAACATCAGTCAGGTTTGTGGAGATGCAAGCGCACACATATGCTTTTATTGTTATTTTAATCGAGTGTTTTGGCTCCTGTGATCTTAGACACATTTTAGCACATATATGCTTCATCATCAACATTCCCTGAGGATTAGATGCTAACTGAAAGCATTAGTTTGTCTGAAGCTCTGATGCCCAAGTTTAGACTAGAGTTTTGTTTTAACAGAACCTGACCAGAAAAGTTTAGTCCTGGTTCAGTTTATCCCATGTCACATCCTGCAGTGTATAATACCCGGTTTATTCACTTTTAGTCCTGGTTTAGTTTGGAATGAATGACTTGGCTTTGGTTTAGACGTGGATTCAGAGGATACAGTTCCTAGTCTAGTCCCATTTTGGCCCTGGTTTAGTCCCAGTTTAGTCCTGGTTAAATATCAGTCCAGTCCTGGTTTAGTCCGAGTTAAATCATGTTTAAACTTTATTTAATATTGATTGAATCCTGTTTTAGTTCAGTCTCGCAGTCCTGGTTTAGTCCTCGTCAACTCTTGGTCTAGTCCTGGTTTATTCTTAGATCATTCCTTGTTTAGTCTTGGTTCCTTCCTAGTTTACTCCTGGTTTAGTTCTGGTTTAGGCCTGATTTAGTCCTGGTCCATTCCTCGTTTAGTGTTGGTTCCTTCTTGGTTTAGTCCTGATTTAGTCTTGGATTAGTGTTGGTTTATTCCTGGTTTATTCTTAGTTCATTCCTGATTTCGTCCTGGCTTAGTCCTGGTTTAGTCTTGGTTTAGTCCTGATTCCTGGTTCCTGGTTTAGTACCCGATTAGTCTTGTTCCTTCCTGGTTTAGTCCTGGTCTAGTCCTAATTACTGTAAACATTCTCGTAGATGATTAAACCATTTTAAATAGTCTTTTTTCAACACAGTCTGACCAGAAAGAGCTGGTTCAGCATTAGACAACAGTTTTTCAGTTAGTTACTCTCACCTTTTTGTTGAAAATCAAACTCCTGAACAGGACCACGAATGCTCGGACTGATCAAAGGCTGCTGAAGATGTTCCATTTTGTCATCCGTTTTGTCCCTTAAATCCTTTTGGTAGTTATTGCGAATGCATGCATCGCATTGCCATGGTAACTGCTGAACATTTCACCAATAAAGATGCATGTAGAACACCCAGAGTATCCGTATCTAAATATTCTGAATAATAATGTTGTGAGGGACATCTGGGCAATCATACGAACAAGTAAGAAGTAAACAAAAATGAAAATCCAATAAAAAGGCTTAGTTTCAGTGTGACTAAAGCGATCAGCAGGAGGTGTAGATGAGTCAGACCGCGTTAAAGGTCCAGGGACGTTACATTAAAACAGCCCTGATCTGAAATCCAGCCTTTTCCAAAGAAACATGTCTTTTCACACTTGGTTTATTTTTACTCCTCTGTGATCTGCAGACAGCCTTTACAGACGCTAATGCTGAGAGCTTTAATTACCTCGTCCTGTAGAAGTGTAAGGCCGTTCCAAACATTATAGGTTCACAGGGCAATAGTGTTAACCCTGATATAAAGGGACGGAGTTAACTGTCATGGTCCAAATAGCTGTTTTATTGGTGCATTTCTGATGACGTCATATCGTTCAATAAACCAAACCCCGCTCCGCATGACACTGGTGTTTTTATTTCACTATTTTGTCTGTAAAGATATGAATAACAGATAAATCAGACGTCTTCTTTCCCTGATCGTCTCTTCTTTAGCCTCACTCCTGATTGGCTCTTTGGTTGCTATGATACGTGCAGTCACATTTCTAAATATGGAAATCGCCCCAATAGCTGCGAGCCTCAATGAGCTTCATTTGACTGGAGTTGCACGCTGTGGGTGACATCACACTCTCTTCTCACTATTACTGTGATAATAGACATTTTTTCTTTATTTATTTATAAGAGGACTGAACCAGGACTGAACCAGGACTGAGCCAGGACTGAACCAGGACTGAACCAGGACTAAACCAGGTCTAAACCAGGACTGAACCAGGACTGAACCAGGAGTGAACCAGGACTGAGCCAGGACTGAACCAGGACTAAACCAGGTCTAAACCAGGACTAAACCAGGACTAAACCAGGTCTAAACCAGGACTAAACCAGGTCTGAACCAGGACTAAACCAGGTCTGAACCAGGACATAACCAGGTCTAAACTAGATCTAAACCAGTTCTAAACCAGGTCTAAACTAGATCTAAACCAGTTCTAAACCAGGACTAAACCAGGTCTGAACCAGGTCTGAACCAGGACTGAACCAGGTCTGAACCAGGACTGAACCAGGTCTGAACCAGGCCTAAACTAGGACTGTTTTGAGCCCAGACTCTATCCATGTGTCATCATTTCTTTGTGACAGCTTTTTGTTTTCCTGTTGCCAAAAGTGTTTTCAGTATTGTGTTGCTTTTAGGCCCTGTGTACGGTGGCCTGACAGAGCCAAATGAACAGCTCAAACTTGATATAAAGAGTTTGTTTACTTGGACTTGGCCTTAGAAAAGAGTGTTATCTCATTCAGAGGAGACTTTTGAGGACTAAAGAAGTGAGAGAGGGAGAAAGATGGTTTAAGGTCGAAAGTATTTGAAAATGTGGAGACACAGAGAGACCTTGGTTTTATCTCTGAACCTTATTCTCAGGTAATGGAAAAAAAAGTGCAGTGGAGGTGATCTGAGATGAACTGGAACCATCACAGGGTCACGTCAGTACAGAAGAGACTGAACCAGGACTAAACCAGGACTGAACCCGGACTAAATAAAGACTAAAACCAGCATGAACCAGGACAAAACCAGGACTAAACAAAGACTTAAACAAGCATGAACCAGGACTAAACAAGGACTAAACCAGGACTGAACCAGGACTGAAATAGGACTAAACAAAGACTAAAACAAGCATGAACCCTTGACTAAACCAGGACTAAAACAAACATAAACAAGGACTAAACCAGGACTAAACCAGGACTAAACCAGGACTGAACCAGGACTGAACCAGGACTAAAGCAGGACTGAAAGAGGACTGAACAAAAACTAAACAAGGACTGAGCCAGGACTAAACAAAGACTAATACACGCATGAATTAGGACTAAACCAGGACCAAACAAGGACTGGACCAGGACTAACCCAGGACTAAAACAAGCATGAACCAAGACTGAATCAGGGCTGAACTAGGACTAAACCAGGACTAAACCAGGACCAAACTAGGCCTCATCCAGGACTAAACCAGGACTCTACCAGGACTGAACCAGGACTGAACTAGGTTTGAACAGGACTAATCCAGGACTAAAGCAGGAAATAAAACTAGATCTAAATGTAAGACCTTTCCAGACAGTGATTGTGTTAAAGGACATAACTATTTCAGCTGGGTGTTTGATTGACAGACGCTGTAACCAATCAGATGGTATCATTTTAAATTTGGTTGACAGCGCTTCGTGTTTTAGTTGTTTTCAGTGTGTCGTGCAGAGCTCGTGGGTGCAAGTCTGTTGTGTGTATTGAAGAGGTGAGCAGTGGTTTAAAGCAAAGGCCCACATAAGTTCAACATTTTTAATAAAAGTCATAAAACCATCATCTAATCATGCATTCTTACCAACAGTTATAAGCCACACGACTAGTTCTTTCCAAAACAGTGATGATTTTATAGATTTTATGCCCTCCCACTTGCCTACATGTTGTCACTGTATTTTGGGGGAAAAGTTGAACCCACTCCACCAGACTAATCCCATGTGAAATGACACTGCAAAAAACAAATTTGATTTCATGAAGTGAGTAACAGAGAAGGAAAGTCTGAGGGGGCTGATAGTTCTGCTGCTGGGGCGGAGATGGAGCAGAGGAGCAGAGAGGGAGTGTGTTTATATGCATGTCCTGAGAGCTGATTGGTTGAGAGTCAGAAGTAGAGGGCTGTGATTGGTAGACATGAAGTACGATTTTCCCTTTTTTCTGTTTAAAACTGTGTGTGTGCTACTTCTTCACTGTCGCCCGAGCGGAGAACATCCTCCTCTTTCATCTCCCTCTCTTCTACCAAAGAGAGGAGGCTGTAGTTCCACTGGAGCAGAGATAATGAGCACCTGCATCTGCACACACACACAGAGCAAAAGACAAAACTCCAAATGAACTGTTCAGGGACACTAAGCCCAACTGTGTTTATCCAGAGGTGACAAAAACACACAGAGGGTTTAATCCAGGCGGTGGACAGTGGAAAAGACTGCTTAGTTTAGCCTTGGTTTAGTTCTGCTTTAGTCCTGCTTTAGTCTTGGTTTAGTCCTGGTTTAGTCTTGGTTTAGTCTTGGTTTAGTTCTGCTTTAGTCCTGCTTTAGTCCTGGTTCATTTATGGTTTAGTCCTGGATTAAACTCAGTTCATTATTGGTTCAGTCCTCATTTAGTCCATATTTGGTCCTGGTTCAGTCCTGGTTTAGACCTGGTTTGGTCCTGGTTCAGTCCTGGTTTAATCCTGGTTTGGTCCAGGTCTAGTCCTGGTTTAGTATTGGTTCATTCCTGGTTCATTCCTGGTCTAGTCTTAGTTTAGTCCTGGTCTAGTCCTGGTTCAGTCCTGGTCTAGTCCTGGTCTAATCCTGGTTCAGTCTTGGTTTAGTCCTGGTTTAGTCCTGTGTTTGTCCTGGTTCAGTCCAGGTTTAGTCCTGTTTTTTCCCTGGTTTGGTCCTGGTTTAGTCCTGGTTTAGTCCTGTGTTTGTCCTGGTTCAGTCCAGGTTTAGTCCTGTTTTTTTCCTGGTTTGGTCCTGGTTTGGTCCTGGTTTAGTCCTGGCTTAGTCCTGGTGTAGTCCTGGTGTAGTCCTGATTACTGTAAAGCTTCTCGTAGACGATTAAACCAGTTGAACTCGTTCTGTTTTGTAGTGCTCTTTGTACAGTTCTGTCTCCGTCTTCAGGGGCTCAGAACTCGGCTCAGTGTCTCGGAGCAGGAGCTGTTTTATAAATGTGGAAATGGAGGATTCACAGGAAAAAGTGCAAATGCTGCCAGTTATTAACAAGGGACCGAGCAACAGTGAAATTTCATTATAATGTTCCAGACTTTTACTGTCTCCATGGCGATCGGGGCCTGAATAGGAGAATACAAGAGCCCAAACCATTAACATGACTGAACAGGGCTGTAAATAGCTGTGGGGACCCGTGCTTAAAGCCACAGTGCGGAACTTTCTGGAGGTGACACTTCACTTTGGATGATGCTGTAGAAATAGAAAGTTAAAACCATACTTTGGAACATTCACCGTGGAGATAGATGAGGAATATTACTGCCAAGGGAACAATATCTCCATGGTAACAAGGAGGAGGAACCAAATAAGGTCAAATGAGAGTCAGGTTTGTGGAGATGCAAGCCTGCTCTCAATGAGGACACATGTAAACACAACCAAAATAAAAATACATGCTTTTATTTTGTGTTTTTTTGGCTTAAAAGTGCCATACTGTGGCTTTAACTACAGAACATTATTTATTGTTTGAATAAAGTGCTAGACCAGTGTTTCTCAAACTGCAGCGCGTGGGCTCTTTCTAGTCTTTTACAGCTCTAATATTTGCTTGTAGAGTTTATCCATCCATTTTTGTATTTCCTTGAGTTGTTCTTGATTAAAAAATATGATATGTATTTAAAATAAGACATGGTTTTGCTAATTTAAACAAAATAGTACTATTATAAATCTGGTTTCTTAGAAGTGACATGAAACCTTTGAGAATCACAGCACAAAACCAAGAAAAAACAAAAGAAATAGAAAACCTACTACACCATTCAATTCTGACGCCCCCTATTGGCAAATGTGGGTCTGTACCTGAAAACTGTGCTGCTGTGAATCTGTTTATCTGCTTAAACTCACCCTACAAACTCCATCCTGTTACATAAATAATACAAGAGGTCCAACAAATGTACCACAATGTGTCTTTATTATAGTGATCCATTTGTACTTGTAACTTTGGAGGCAATTTCCAGTTAAAGGAAAGTGTGAGGACTGTAGCAGCGGACAAAGAGGGCAGAGACACTGTAAACACCGGGGTCAGCTGTGAAAAGTATTACAAGGAGCGGCTAAAATGGGACATTTCCATTTTCTTCTTTACGAGTGCTTTTCAAAGCAGATCTCTGTAGTTCTGTGTAGATCCATTTCCTCATCACTTACAGGCCTGGACTTGTGTTTTGTTTCATTCACACATGTTTAATCCTTACAGACTGACAGTATCATATATGATACCTGGGTGTATGTTTTCTATAACAGTGCATAACTTTCCAACCATAAAAGATAGAAACATACGTGTTTTCCCGAGAAATGCTGAGAGTTGTGGCTTTGTCAGCATATTTCTGGCATTATCTTACATCCATGAAACGAGTGTCAAATAGGAACTTTGTTTTCCTCCAAACTCATGCGCTCTGTCCATTTTGATCAGCCCAAACTTTGCCAAAGAGTGAAGTGAGTCAAGATGGTCGATGCTCTGAGCGTCTGTGTCCGAACAAGTGAAAAAGCCGCTCTAAGTGCAGTTTTTTACACATCTTGGTCTGCATAATTGTGCATTCCTTTGCTATTTTTATTTGAAAAGTTTATTTCAGTCCAAATGTCCAAATCCAAATGTCATTTCCACCCTGGAAATGCAGAAGTGCTGTGGCTCTGGCCCTGGACCTGACAGGAGCTGTTTCCACGACTGGACCAGGAAAGTCATGGAGCCACTGCACTTTTTTCTTGTTTTGGGGCAATAAGGAGATTTTTAATTTACTTTCAGACACTTTTGGAGCAAAGACCCTAAATGAAGCATTTTTATGTTCAAAAACATGTTTACTGTGTGTTTTGTATGAAAGTGTGTTTATTTTTCATTTGTATTTCTGGTCCTGTAGCTTTTATTACATCACATGACCCAACTCCAGCAGCAGATTGTGAAATACCAGGTTGGTCTGAACAAAAGGAGGTAGAACACTTCATTAGGGGTAAAAGGGGCAGTTTTAAAAGCAAAATTAAGAAAAAAATTCAGATGAGGACAAATGTACTAAAATTGCCCTTAACTAACACACAAACCCTGCAGATTTAGGCAGAGTTCTACTTGCAAACTGAAAACACTCTGTTCCACCTTGTGGTCATGTGGTGATACAGGAAGTGCTCTATTTTGTGTGATACTGGGCCTTCAAAGGCCTTTATTTCTGTGACCACTCTACTCTCTCTCCTCTCCTCTATCTCCTGCTCTCTTTCCCTTTTCTCTTATTCTTTCTCTCCCCCTCTTCCCCCCTCCCTCCTCTCATTCTCCCTCCACCCTCTCTCTTTCTCACCCCTCTCTTTAATTTCTCGTTTCATCCCTCTCTCCCTCTCATCTCTCTAAATATCTCCTCTTCCTCCATTCACATAAATCTCTTTCCCTCGCTCCGTCTTCCCTCTCTCTCATTCTGAACTCCTCTTCCTCCCCCTCTCTTACATAAATCCTCTCTCTCCTTTCCTCCCTCTCTTCATCCTCTCTCCCTTCCACTTCATCTTCCCTCTCTTTCTCTCTCCTCCAGTGCAGGCTTCATTCATATCTTTCTCTTCTTTTTCTCCTTGTACCCCCCGACCCCCTCTCTCCTCTCCATCTTTTTCCTCTCACTCCTCTCTCCTTTCCTCTCTCCTCTTCTTCCTCCCTCTCTTCATCTTTTTTTCTATCTTTCACTCTCCTCTGGTGCATTCTTCACATGTATCTCTCTCTCTTTTCCCTCTTTTCTTGTTCCCTCTCTCCCCTATCTTTTCTCTTCTCTCTCTTGCTTCTCTTCTCGCTTTCTCCCTCCCTCTCTCCTCTCTTCTCCCCCTTTCCTCCCTCTTTTCATCTTTCCTCCTCTCTTTTCTCTTCTCTGGTGCAGACTTCATCTTTATCTCTCTCCTCTCTGTTTTGCTTCTATTCTCCATTTCTCTCTCCCACACTCTCTGTTCATCCTCCCGCCCTCTTCTCCTCTCTCTCTCTCCTCTTCTCCCTCTTCCTACCCTTCCTCTCTTTATCTTTTCTCATCTCTTTCCTCTCCTCTGTCTTCATGTGTATCTCTTTCCTCTCACGTCTCTCTCTTGCTCCTCTTCTCCCTCCCTCCCTCCTCCTCTCCTCCTCTCCTCCTCAGTGTAGTGAACAGGAGCAGAGGAGATAACAGTAGATCACGTTTAAAGGCCACACTGTCCCATGATTTACTCACAATGGCTCTTCCACCTCTCCCTCCCTCCCTCCACTCTGTGATCTGCTTATTACCACGGCGACGAGAGCTGCACAAATATGGCTAACTCGTAAATCTGCTTCTATAGCGTTCGCTCGCACCGACTTAAAGGCTTAATTACCATAAAGCCACTTCCTCTGGAGTTGTGTTTTGTTTCTTTAAGTATCTTAAACTGGTCCTGTGCATTATATGATATAGACTGCCTCCTTCTCAAGTGCTCTCAGTGCACTTTGTGATGTCATTAGGTGGTAATCATAGACCGTATATAGAAATGGACAAAGCTAAAGTGAGCGTGGGTGCATTTCCGGCTCCATCCACTCTGGCTCCATGTCACTTTGTATTGAAAAAAGGATTTCCTCCTTTCTGGAACTGCTGCCGTGAGCCTTAACCGCTCTGTATGTTTTTGTTTTGCTATTTTGTTCATAAATCAAGATATGAACATTAATAACAGACCAGTGGGGTGTCTTCTTCCCCCGAGGTCACCCCCGCTAGTGTTAGCAACAGGTTTGATTGACAGCGTTGCTAAGCGCCTGCTCCCTCTTAAAGCAGCGGGGTTGGTGTCAGTGCCTTCAGCAGCCTCGCTCCTAATTGGCTCTTTCCTACGATACTCACAGTTGTAAAAAATGCATGTGATGCTATAGTTTAAACCCTTCAAGACCTACAGCATCGTACACGATACCAGGGAATATGTTTTATATAACCGCACATAACTTTCCAACCGTAAAAGATAGAAACTTACTTTTTTCTCTTGAAAGAGCGGAGTTAGACCTATCCGACCATATGTCCGGCTTTATCCTACGTCACACTCACGCTGTGTGATGACGTGCGGAAAACGAGTGTCCAGTAGGAACTTTGTTTTCTGCCAAACTCATGCGCTCCGTCCATTTTGATCGACCCAAACTTTGCCAAAGAGTGAAGTGAGACAACGTAACAATTGAAAAAGCTGCTCTAAGTTCAGTTGTTTCTCAAATAAATGGCAAATTACGCATGTTTGTCTGTGTAATTGTGCATCTCTTGCTGTTTTTAAAGCTTTATTTAAGTCCAAATGTCCAAATCCAAATGTAATCTCCACCATGGACAGGAGCTGTTTCCATGACTGGACCAGGAAAGTCATGGGGCCACTGCACTTTTTTTTTGTTTTGAGGCAATAAGGAGATTTTTAATTTAGTTACAGACTTGATATTTTGCATTTTTGTAGATAAGGTCCTAAATGAAGCATTTTGTTTCTACATGTTTGCTGTGGGTTTTGTATGAAAGAGTGTGAATTTTATTTTGTTTTTTTTTTCATCCCTAGTCTATTCCTGGTCCTGTAGCTTTTATTACAGCCTCATGACACAACTACAGCAGCAGATTGTGAAATAACAGGTTGGACTGAACAAAAGGATGTAGAACTCTTCATTAGGGGGTAAAAGGGGCAGTTTCAAGAGCAAAATTAAGAAAAAAATCCATACGAGGACAAATGTACTGAAATTGCCCTTAGATCTCCAAGGGTTAAACACATTTCAAATCTTCAAATGGCTTTTGTAAGGGCTGAGAGTCCTCAAAATGGCACCTATAACAGGACCTTTATCATGGCGATGGAAATGCAATGACCCAGACACAGACTGAGTTTAGAAGCGTTGTATAGTTTAAATCAATTCAAAACAAAACAGCTTTCATGTCTTGTTAAATGTCCAAAGTCCTCAAAATGGCACCTATATCAGACCTTTACGACGGCAATGAAAATCCAACCCAGAGACAAACTGAGACGTTGGCTGTTGGTTTTGTGACCGGGTGATACAAAATTCAAAGTGTCACTTAAATCATTTCAAAGCACAATATCTTTAATGTCTTTTTGAATGTCCAAAATGGCGTCCATATCAGACCGTTATCACAACCATGCAAATCCAGTAGCCCAGTGTCAGAGTCATTTCCTGGTGGTTCTGAGGGTGTGACTCTGGCCTCTCATCGTGTCACGTGCTCTGATATTTCCACACAAACTGAAGGGTGCCTCTCTCCGTCAAAAGCACCTCTCCAAACGGCTTTTACAAAACACTTTGAATCCAGCAGAAAAAGAAAGGTTTACTTGTGAAGTTTTATTCAAATCAGAAGATGCAATCATGAGAAAGCGCCGAGAGAGGAGCAGAGCAGACGATTCAAGATATTTTTAGATTTAAGGGGAATCTCATTAGGCAAAAAAACATCTTATTTCAGTGTTTGGTCTCTGCATACTGCAAACATTTATATAGTGTTGGTATGTGCACAGAATAAAGGCATTTTCTACTGTCTGTTGTATACTATGGATTTGTATCCTTGTATTTCTGTTCTATCTGAAGAGTGATTTAAGTGTGTTTTAAAGGTTCTATATTACACAAAATGGACTCTCATGAGCTTTAAACCGTTTTATAATGTCCCTTCATCTAAACAGACCTGGAGTCGTGTTTTGTTTCATTCACATATGTTTGAGCAATCATTTTTATTAGCCTGTCTACGTCTCCAAAGCTCAAAATGCTCTGTTCCTCCTTGTGATGTCATGAAGTGGTAGTGAACAGCTCCTTTTACCTTTAGTTCAGGAGAGATCGGCAGTTCCAGGGCTGAAATGATCCGAAGGACTCTCATGAAGGTGTGTGGAGTTTAAAAACACAGCGGAGCACGTCCTCAGTGTTCCATTTGAGAGAAGAACTTTTGATGAGGAAACAAAACTATTCCATAAATTAGAAAACTAGGCCTTTAATCTGAGATGCAAAGAAAGAACATAAAATAATGAAAAGTGCAGCTTTTAGCATAAGAACAATAAAGATGGAGATTGGTAATGATAATAACAATAATGATATTATTATTATCACTATAGTAATCATAATGGCTCTGAGAATACAAAATCATGTTGTTATTATTATTATAACAATTATAACTGATATAAGAATAATTATCGTAAAACAGTGTTAATCAATAATAGCCTGAATAATATTCTGAACATAAAGTGGTGACTGGTATTTGTAGTTCACTGGGAGGTCTCCTGGGGCCCCTCCTCAGTTAGGTGCTTCCAGCTCTTACCCTGACACTGTAAATGCTGTAAAGCAGGGGTGTCAAACTCATTTTGGTCCGGGGGCCGTATGCAACCTACTTTGATCCCAAAAGGGCCGGATCAGAAAACTCAGTTCTCTCTTCAAGTTATTGTATTTTTCTCCGTGTCTCGTAGTGGTGTTTAAGATTATATTCCTCGAGCAACGCCACTTGTTCCAAACACACTGAGCACAGATTTCCCATTCACCTCTGTCAACAAATAAGAATTAGACTATTTTTCTTGGGAAATCCTGAACTCAGCATCTGCTTTTCTCATTTTTTGACATTTTGCTGATGAGGGTCACGGTCGACAGTCAGAACGATCGTCCTTTAAGAGTGTTTGGAAAGAGGAAAGTCTTCATTTGTGCTGCTCTGGTGGGAGTTGCAACGTACAGAAACGCCGGAGACGCTGCTATGCTAACGGTGCAGAAAATTAACAGAAAAATCTGAAAATTTTAAGTATTTTAATAGAAAAATCAGCCGAGGGCCAGATTAAAGGTCTTGGAGGGCCGGATCTGGCCCCCGGGCCGCATGTTTGACACATGTGCTGTAAAGAGTTAATGCTGCTGATCGTAAGATTAAATGCTTTGATTTTATGTCTGTTTTGGAAAAGAATTTGAAAATGGAATATCAGAAATCAAATGTACTGTGCACTTTCAAATACTTTAATGTGAAAGTGCGGAGGCTTCTTCTAATGTGCTTTTTATTTTCTATGGATGCCTCTGTTGTTGTTACAGATATTGTTCTTTGTGATCTGCTGACCACTATGATACTTAGATGCTCAAATAAAAAAGAGAGGATGAGGCCGTATCTTGAAAATGTCATTATTCAAGCTCTATTATTTTACTACACTGCACTATTGAAGTAGCAAAGCAGATTCAATCAGAATAAATTCTATAGCTGCGAATTTTGAAGTTCCATATGTGCACTGAACAAAAATATAAATGCAACACTTTTGTTTTTGCGTCCATTTTTCATTAACTGGACTCAAAGATCTAAAACTTTTTCTACAGATGCAAAAGGCCATTTCCCTCAAATACTGCTCACAAATTTGTCTAAATCAGTCATCATCAGTCAGTGGTCATCAGTCAGCGCCAACTGCAGCTCCCTCAAAACTCGCAACACCAGTGTCATTGTACAGTGTGATTATACTGCACATTTCAGAGTTTCCTTTTACTGTCTAATTGTCTAATGTGCATCTTGTTCTGCCAAACCTGTGAGGTGGGATGGATTATCTGGACAAAGGAGAAATGCACTAACACAGTCCAGCTCACGAAAAACGGGAGCAAAAACAAAAGTGTTGCTTTTATATTTTTGTTCAGTGTACATACTGGCCTCGTTTCTCGGATTGTGGAGGATTAATGTGAGTGAAGGTTTGAACTGGTAACCCTATAGTTGGAGAGCAAACACGTAACCCACAGTGGCACTGTTGAAAGAAGAATTGAATTGAAGATGTTTGCATAATCTCTCAGTCGTCCAGGTGGAGTCTATAGCAAAGTTCAGTTGTGATACAGCTCTGGGCCAGGTTTCAGTGTTATAAAATTTTAAATATACCTGGAAGAGGGATTTTGTCACAGTTACTATCGATAACGGAGCCCAAACGTCATCACCCAAACGTTTTCCTGTTCTGTGACGTAAGTGCAAACAAATCACAAAGAACACATGGATTAAAAAAGAACGAGAGACATTAAATGCGAGAAAAGAATGCAGAATGAAAACTTTGAAACCTTGAAATGAGACAAAACACACTCCATTTCTGTTTCTGAGGTTGAGGCTCCGAAAAGTAGATTTGGCAGAACGCAGGTGCTTTAAAGCTGTAACCTCTGCCGTCAGAGAAAGGAGAATGACATTGGAAGTTGTACAAACGTGAGCTTGAGTTTTGAGTTTGAATTTTTTCATCTGTTGCCGTGGGTTACATCATAAAAAAGGTACAAGTTTCTCTGCAAGGTCGACTTTCAAACATCTTTAAGTTACGACGTTTTAACTCCTCAACTTCAGCTAGAGCTCCATGGTTGTGCTTCCTCTGGGTTTGCTTCTGTCTTTACTCTTGGCGTGGTGGTGCAGTGGTTCAGCTCTGTAGCCTCACAGCAAGAAGGTTTTGGGTTTGACTCCTAAATGGTGTCCTAAATGGAGTTTGCATGTTCTCCCTGTGTCTAATTAAAGGTGCATTGTGTAACGTCTCTGGTGGAGGGTCGGTCAAATGCTTTCTTCTCTATGGAGATGTTACTGTTTTGTCTGGAATGTTCCACAGTGTGGCATTAAACCTTTCTATCTTAATGGAGACCAAACCGGACCAAGTTACAGGTCAGATCTGTGGAGAGGCGACCCCGCTCACAGTCAGAATGCCTGTTTTTCAATGTATTTTTGAGCTATAAATCCACCTGTATTTGAATAAATGTAAAGTAGAGCTGTTTAAAGTCATACGGTGGAACATTCCAGGCAGAGCTGTGACATATCCATAGAAACAAGCAGGTGACGGACCCTCAACCAAAAAGCTTTAAATGAAATTGAAGAGATTGTATGTATAGCCAGTGTTTGAATCAGAATGATTCCAAAACTTTTTCAGGAATTTTCAAATTTTCCTCAAAAAAGAAATTCAACTTGAGCTTGAGATCAGTTTTCTCTCCTTTCTCTATCCCCATCTCTCTCTCTATCTTTCACTCTGTCTCTCTTTCTTCATCTCTTCATCTCTCTCTTTCTTCACCTCTCCCTCTTTATTATATCTCTCCCTTTCTTCCTTTACTCACTCCTTTCGCTCCTCTCGTGTCTTGTATATCCATCCTATGAATGAGAAAGGTCCCAAAGTCTTTTCAGCAATTTTAAAATTTTCCTCAAAAATTCTTAACAGATCAACAAATTGAAGCTGTTTCTGTACCACTCAACAGGCTCCTCTTACTTTGGCACAGCCGTGGCGTAATAATTGGGAAAGAAAGATAAGAAAAGGTCCCAGGTGTGAGTCTCGAAGATCAGTATTTACCCAATAAAAACATTAAATCACAAAACTCTTCAAATTTCAATCTCTGTATTGGTTAAATATTTTCATACATATAGTAGTTCCAGCACAAATAAACAAGATACCACAACATTAAGAATGACCACTCCTCTTTCTCCTGTTTTTGTTCAGTATTATTGCACCAAACTGAAAATACAACAGTCGAAAACCGTCATTTCTTCGCCTTATCGTAACGTAAGTCTATTTTAGTTCTGTTCGTGTTGTTTTGCCGTATTGCTTTGGTTTCAGTTCCATCTCAAACATATCCTCTAATAGGTCACAGGCACTTTCTATTTCAGGCGGGCAAATGATCTATGTAATGAAGCAGGCCGTATTGATTAGGTGTTTGTGAGCCTGGTCTTTACAGTAGTCGTGTACTTCTTGTGGTAATAGTATTTTGTTTGATCTCTGGCCTCGATTCTCGGATTGTGAAGTATTCATGTGAGTGAAGGTTTGAACCGGTTACCCTCCAGCTTACTCATGAAGTGAATAAGTTTAATGCCATACTGTGAAACATTCCAGACAAAGCAATAACATCTCCATGGAGACAAGCATTTGACTATCTGCCACTTTTTTGCATCAAAAAGATGTTATAGCTTTGTCCATAATGTTCCACAGTATAGCATTAATGTCATCTATATCTCTTGCACTGATTCAGTTACAGGTGTTTTCATTGCTCAGAAATATAGTAATAACAATAATAATAATAATAATAATAATAATAATAATAATAATAATAATAATAATAATAATAATAATAATAATAATAATAATAATGCGGCACGGCCTCACAGCAAGAAGGTTGCGGGTTCGATCCCCAGGTCGCCCGGGCCTTTCTGTGTGGAGTTTGCATGTTCCTCCCCGTGTCTGGATGGGTTTCCTCCGGGTACTCCGGGTTCCCCCATCAACTCAAAACATGCAGCACCCCTATGAACTAACATCAAGGACCATGTTGTCCACCCTCCTGTGGGCTCACCACCTGCAGAGGGGTTCATAGGGGGGGTCAGGTGCTATGAGGATTGGGCAGCAAACTGCCCCCACGACCCAGCTGGATTAAGCGGGAGAAGATGGATGGATGGAATAATAATAATAATAATAATAATAATAATAATAATAATAATAATAATAATAATAATAATAATAATAATAATAATAATAATAATAATAATAATAATAATAATAAAGATTGAATTAAAGAGTCATGTAATCTTCAGTTGTCCTGGGAAGATCTTTAACAAAAATAGGGGTGTAAGAAAAGACCCATTCAGTGATATATCGTGATAGTTCATTACACAATTCTCAAATCGATTCAAAATGCATCTGAAACCATTTTTAAAATATCTTTCATTAAAATTCATTAGTTGCATTCACTGTTCTCAAAATGGGCGTGCATCTTCTTCAAATTATCTTATGATTTAAAAAAGGTAATACATTATATTTCATACAATTTGGTTCTTGTGATGGCGTAGTTGACAGTATCATCTTTATCATCTATTGTTTTAGTATTGGGATATATCGGGATATATCGAATCGTGACATGGATATCATGATACTGTATGTATTGTATTATCAGACTCAAGGCAATGCACTCCCCTAAACAAAAGCAGGTTGAATTCAAACATCTTTAAGTCCCTCTCTTACATCTGTATGAAGGAAGGAGCTAACCACACTGAAACTACCACACCCTAGTGGTTTAGAACAAGTATCTGTTATTAACCAAAGGATTCCACAAAATCGACTTCAGCTTCCAGTGTTAGAACATTGTCCACTCATCAAAAACACAACTGGAATTGTGCTTTGCTTCATTCACACTTGTTTCATTCATCCTGTTTACAAGACTGTTTAGGTCTGAACCTCGGAAATAACTTCCCTTTAAATTTTCCCAGGATTGTGATGTCATAGGTAGAACTCCGTCTCTTTTTTAAGTCCATAAATCATCGTTCGAACTGTTGTGAGCTTTTCTGTCATCAAACTGTGTTCGTTCTGCGTGCTCGTATTAACATGCTGGTCACATTGCTAATTAACATTATTTAAGCTCCAAAACTTGAAATGTCAAAGAAAAGGTACTCAGAGCATGTTTAAAGCTCCACCACGCACGATTCTCAGCCAAAAATATGATAATATGATATAATAAAGGTCTTTACTTAATTACAAGTGATTTTATTGCCCTAAAAAACATGCCCTTTTCCTATAAGGGGGCTGGTCACTCCACAGACCTGATTTGATGCACTTATTTAGCATAAAACTGATCTATAAAATGGACTCTTGAGCGTTTAGCCAGGTTAGAATGTTGTTCCCTCCTCAAAACGTACCTGGAGTTGTGTTTTGTTTCACTCACACATGTTTGAGTAAACTTTTCAAGTTAAAGGGATAGTTTGACATGAATCTGGAACTGAAATCAAGCGATTTTAGTGAAAATATTTGGAGTTTAAAATCGTGTGTGAATGAAACAAAACACAGCTCCAGGTCTGTTTGTGATGAGGAAACTCCATTAGATCATGTACGAACAAAAGACTGGGCTGTATTTTAGTGAAATGCAAATGCATGATTCAATGTTAAATCCACATGTTTTTGCTGCATGCATTCCCACAAATCCACAGAAAACAGTGTAATATGGGCCCTTTAAATCCAGTAACCACCCAAACAAAGCCTAATATGTGTCCTTTACTGTCACCTGAGTCATATTTTGCATAATTGTTCTTGGCCTTAATTAGCTCCTATTAGCATACGCTGATGAGCCTGGTTGTTTCTGTGTTTGGTCTGAGGATGGAGCTGTAAGCGGGTGGCAGCTTTTATTTCTTCTTCTGAATTAAAGATGAAATATTAGAAGATTTGTGTTTTTTGGGGGAGGATGGATCTTTCTTGATGTGGTCGCTGTCCTCCTTCTTCTCCTCTTCCCTATCATCTTCCTCATCCCTCGTTCCTCATCCTCTTCACACTTCAAACGCAACGTGTGACTCCAAGAACATACATATATTCTGTTTTGACCTGGACCCCCCATCTCTCTCTTTTCTCTATCCCCCTCTTTCTATCTCCTGAATATTCTTCTCCACGCTGCATACTCTCTTCTCTCTCACTCGCTTTCACTATTTATCTTCTCTCTCTATCATCTCTCCTCCTCTTCCACTCCTTTCCTCACACTCTCTCTCTCCTTTCTTGAACGCTCCTTCATTCATTGCTTCTCTCTCTCTTTCCTCTCCCCCTCACTCGTTCCCTGCCTCTTCCTCTCTCTCTTGAGTTCAGTTCTTTTCTGGTGGGACACAGGGAGATCTATCGCTTCATGTTCACAGTCATATTTATTCAGCTCCTCTTCTCTTCTTTTTATTCTTCACATTTGCTTTACTCATGCGGGACGTCAGGGCCTGGAGATAGAGAGAGAGAGAGAGATGCAGAGAGAGAGAGAGAGACGCAGTGAGAGAGAGACGCAGAGAGAGAGAGATGCAGAGAGAGAGAGCGAGACAGAGGGAGAAAGACAGACGCAGAGAGAGACAGAGAGAAGGCTACACAGAAAGAGAGAGACACAGAGAGAGAGGCAGACAAAGGCAGAGAGAGACACACAGACGTAGAGAGAGACAAAGAGAGGGACAGACAGAAAGAGAGAAAGACACAGAGAGAGAGAGACAAAGAGAGATAGACAGAGAGAGAGACACAGAGAGCGAGAGGGATAGACAGAGAGAGAGTCAGAGAGAGAGGGATAGACAGAGAGAGAGTCAGAGAGAGAGGGATAGACAGAGAGAGAGTCAGAGAGAGAGGGATAGACAGAGAGAGAGTCAGAGAGAGAGGGATAGACAGAGAGAGAGTCAGAGAGAGAGGGATAGACAGAGAGAGAGGGATAGACAGAGGGAGATAGACAAAGAGCGAGAGAGAGAGAGAGCGATCAACAGAGAAAGACAGAGAGAAACAGAGAGAGAAACAGAGAGAAAGACTTTGACTTTTAAAAATACATTTATTCTGTCACTTAAATTCATTCAAAAACACCCAAAGAGAACAAACCTCCAACAAAGTCACTCATGTCCCAACCCCCCTACATCAACTGCCCCGAACACAAACCCTCCTCACCCGCAGAGTCCTCCACCCGCACTGCCTCAGAGTCCTCCACCCGCCCTGCCTCAGAGTCCTCCACCCGCCCTGCCTCAGAGTCCTCCACCCGCACTGCCTCAGAGTCCTCCACCCGCCCTGCCTCAGAGTCCTCCACCCGCACTGCCTCAGAGTCCTCCACCCGCCCTGCCTCAGAGTCCTCCACCCGCACTGCCTCAGAGTCCTCCACCTGCCCCACGCTGCACTAAAGTCCTCCACCCGCCCCAGTGTTTCTCTATAAGGGGGCGGTACAGGGACCTCCAACAGAACCAGTGACTCACACCCCGACCACCTGGACTCTGAGACACCGGACAGCTTGGCTCGGTGGAGGACTTTGGTGGACAGAATGTAAAGGTCCTTCTTCTTCACTGTGGACATCTCTGGAAGGACAGGGGTGCGTCCACTATGGTCCTGTGGCCCTCCACCTGCTCGTACACACAGTGAAGGGAAGGCCACAGGCTGCACAGCTGGAGCAGGTCCATACAGCCCCAGAGCCTCTCTGAACCACACAGGGAGCCCACACTGCACCTCCCACTGCAGCCTCTGCAGCACCCGCTCACACCTCACCCCCCATCTCCAGGCTCAGCTGGACTGCACTTTTCCAGCCCCGCTCACATCTCAAATGTGCCAACTTTGTGAGGCCTCATGCCACTAAAACCTGACTTATGTGAGCGAATCCAACAGGCTGCAGGCAGAGAGAGAGACACACACACAGAGAGATGGAAATAACACAGAGAGAGACACACACAGAGAGATGGAAATAACACAGACAGAGACAAACAGAGTGAGATAGATAGAGAACGTAACATAAGAATAGAATGTTGTATATGTATGAAAAAGCAGATACAGCTCCATCTCCACCGCAGCAGCAGAACCTCTTCAGCCTCTCCACATCCTCCTCTTCTTCTTCTCCTGTGGTCTCTCCCCTCCACACTCATGAATACACCGGCCTCATACTCTTCTCTCATTGGTTTACTCAGCATTTAGATCAGCACCAGCTCCCGTATGCACATTTCAGCACCATGGTCAGCTCCTCTGTGTCTGACCTGCATCTGCTTCTCTCTGAACTCTGGAGCGTGATTTTTATGCTGCTACTTTAAGATTATTATTTTTGTATTTAAAGATGCTGTACCTTTTACTATCTTAAAAGCGTGAAAAACAGAACTCGTTTGTGATGCTCCGAAGTTCTTCCTCACTTTATGCATTCAGAGCATCTGAATTATTCAAAAGGTGACTTCATAAGCACTTTTCACAACTTTCATAGAACACAGTGGAGTTTTGCTTTCAGGGTTAAGATGAAAACAACTATCATGCTAACAATGTACATCCTGATTCTCATGCAATATAACAGTTTACAGTTAGAGCTGCTTACAAAAGATATATCTTTACTGGGGCAAGACAAAATTTGCTCACATACATGTGAAAAAAATGTATGCAGGGCCATTAAAGGTGAATTATGTAACTTTTTGATTTGGGATTTCTGCAGATATGCCATTGGTCTGCCTGGAATGTTCCACAGTGTGTCATTAAACAGATCTACATTACATTTATTTTATTATTAGTGGTTTAAATTTATCAAAAATATCTAGAAAAAACAGGCATTCTGACTTGAGTGGGGTCGCCTCTCCACAGATCTGACCTGTAACTTGGTCTGGTTTGGTCTCCATGAAGATAGGCTGTGGAACATTCCAGACAAAGCAATAACATCTCCATGGAGAAAAGGGTTTGATGAACCCTGCACCAGAAAAGTTACACAATGCATCTTACAGTTGTTCTATTCACAAACACTGTGATTAAATAAAACAAAAGTGTAAAGAATTTTGTGTTTCCAAAAAGTAAAAATGAATTACAAAATGGTGCTGCTTAAAGCTAAATTTCCTGTTTATAATTTCCATATATTCCCATAAGTATCAGTCAGTGTTGCTGTCAGTGTGTATTCAGGAGTCAGAGGACATGACGGAGTCTGGCTCACGTCCAGTTTGCTCCAGCCTGTCCACAGTTTACATCAGACGGAGCGCCAATGAGGCGCAAACTTCCATTCTTTTCCAAGTCTCATCTCTCTTCTCTCTCTCACTCTACTTCCCATCCCCTCTGTCTTGCTCTCCCTCATCTTTCCTTTGTTTCTCCCTCTCCAACTCTTTCTCTTTTTCTATCTCTCACCCTGGTCCATTTCCATTCCATATCCCCGTCTGTTCTCGTCATACTCTGGCCCCTCTTCCTCTCTCTCTCCCTCTCTTCCATCCTTTCACGCTCTTTCTCTCTTTCCCTCCCCTTTCTAACACCCCAACACATGTCCCCTCCATCTCTCCATCTGTTCCCTCCCCCTTTCTCTCTTTCTCTCCAGTTCTAATTATCCGTCCCATTCTTCAGCTCATTTGGTTCACTGGCTGTGCTGTTAGCGCTGGGCTGTTAGCGCTGTGCTGTTAGCGATGTTAGCGTTAGCAGCAGTAGCATTAGCTTGATCACGTTGATGATATAAAATCCCCACATTACTCCAGGATCACCTCTGGGCCTTCATTTAACCAAAGGGTTCATTCGACTGGCTCTGTCCAGCAGAAGCAGCTCCACTACAGTCTTCTCAAAGTGTTCACACTTCTGTTCACTTCTGCTTCACGTGTGGAGCACTGAAGCCATAGAAACATGGAAACAGAGCAGAGGACACAGCATTAGCTTGTCCATATTTACCTGTTTTTAATGACCAATGTTTTAAAAGAAAACTACTGCTTACGGTGACCATACTTCCCTTTTTCCCAGGACAGACCCAGTTTTGAGTCCTGTGTCCCCTGTTCCAGCAGATTTATCCAAAACCATTGATTTGTCCCAGTTTTGTCCAAGAAATGTCCCAGGTGTCCTTATTTTGGACCAGTTTGATCTAAACTAGGACTAAACCATGACTACATCAGGTCTAAACCAGGACTAAAACAGAACTATCACAATTCTTGACTAATCTGATCCCTGCCAACAGTTAAGAGGAGGAAAAATTATATATATATATTTTTTTTCTCTCCAAAATACATGTACATGCACACATATGTGTTTGTGAATGATCATAAAACAGAAAAATGCAGCGTCAGTCCCTCGGATCATGACTGACACGAGAATGCAGAATCTTACACGCTCTTTTCACTTTTTTATTGATACCAAACGTCCCAACCCAGGTGTGTCCTAGTTTAGAATTTGGAAAATCTGGTCACACTGCTACTGCTCCCACTGTACAATAGAAAGAAACACACAAAGACTGTGTCCGAATGTCCACCCTTGTCTCTAAACCCTCATTCACTACATAGACACGCACTCATTAGCGCCCTCTATAGTGCACTCGTTCACAGAGAGATTCAGACACACAGCTCACTACAGTCGGGTCATGTGACTCTGGTCCAGTGAGGTCCATTTGGTCGTCTGATCATTTCTGTTATTAGGTTCTTCTATCAGAGTTTGTTTTCATCCCCGACAGTGTGGACTGATCCCTGCGCTCCCTCTGTCTCCTCAGAGTCGTGTGATGTTGTGACGTGTCTGCTCATCTGATTTAAACAGATTTTGGCGCTTTCTTCCTCCTGGTGGAGGCAAGACGACAGCGCCACCTGCAGTCTTCCTCAGGACAGTGCAAGGCATGTGAGAGGAAAAAAGCCCCCTCGTCTCGGTTTATAGACCTCTGAACACATTTGCTTCTTTTAAGCAAATGTTATGGTCATGAATAAAACATAAGCAACTTGTTCACTCAGGCTGATTCTACAATTAAAATTAAAAATGGATTTCATGATTCAAATACTGTTTAATACATTACTAAATACTAAATACTAATAAAATACAACACTAAATACAATCAATCAATGAAATGCTGTCCCACTTTAACTGCGGCTTTTAACTGTATGTTTTAAATCGGATTAATTAGTTTATGTTGTTGTAAGGCGACCTTGAGTGTCCAGAAAGGCACCTAAAAAATAAAATGTATTTTATTATTATTATTATTATTATTATTATTATTATTATTATTATTATTATTATTATTATTATTATTATTATTAGCATTAGCATTAGCATTAGCATTAGCATTAGCATTATTAGCATTATTAGCATTATTAGTATTATTATTATTATTATTATTATTAGCATTATTATTATTATTATTATTATTATTAGCATTATTATTATTATTATTATTATTAGCATTATTATTATTATTATTATTATTATTATTATTAGCATTAGCATTAGCATTAGCATTAGCATTAGCATTATTAGCATTATTAGCATTATTAGTATTATTATTAGCATTAGCATTAGCATTATTAGCATTATTAGCATTGATAGATTTGTGCAGTTTGAAGACATCTCCAGGAGACCACAATGTTTTGTTTCCTTTGTGGACCTTGTTGATGTCTGGTGATGGGGCAGATTTATGAAGATGCTGGAGAATACACAAAACATTTCCACACACACTAACCGAAAGTTCCATAAATCTATCGCGGGCCCTTCGGCCGCTGTGAAAAAGGTCTATAATAACAATAATTGTATTTATTTAGCTCTCAAAGTGTTCTCACAGACACAGGCCTGGCTCCCCCTCTGTGCCAATGGCCTCCCTCACACATTCTTACATAAAGGTGTGGAGCTAATCAAGCTGGAGCGTTTTGAATAATAAAGTCTGTGAAATGGTTGCTAGAAATAAACCTTTATGAGATAATGTGGTGCTGCAATTATGTCCTGATTTCCTGACTGCCGTATAAGAAAAGAAGTGAAGGCCACAGAGTCGTTTTATATGTTTCGATCTTTATAAATGTATAAAACTAGCTGTATTGTCAAAATAAACGGCACTTTGCCCTTTAAATAAACCTGTATTCCGTCTGTTTCCAGCTCGGAGCAGCAGTGAGAGTCTGCTCCCTGTGCTTCCTCTCTCTTTGTCTTTTGTCGCTTCTCTCCTCTGATGTATGCACCTCTCCCTGCTCCTCTGCGCAGCCTTCACCACCGAATTAAAACTCACTCCTTTAGCCTCCTCCGTCGCTCGGCTAACATATGCACCATCGATCCCTCCGCCCAGCCCCAGCCCCGAGGACAGACAAAACACTGGGTACAGGAGCAGGATCAGAGGAGACGCTCCCGGAGGTGTGGTCCTGGTTTAGGAAAATGAAATCTACAGGCAAGTCCAGGCTAAACAACACGGAAGCAAAATATCTGGTCATTTGGAGAGTGAAATACAGAATAATACTCCCTACAACTGTACAATTCACCCTTATGTAACAGACCATACTCCCTACAATGTTGAAAATCGCTTTCTATTGTCCAAAGAGTGTTTTTATTCATCGTAGTATCAGAATCGGTCGTGAGTATTGCGTCTCTTCCTCAGTGTTGAAAACTGAGTGTGAAATGTTGTTGTGACAGAACTGCTCCTTACTGAGCGCAGGGGACAGGCTAACCACTCTGCCATCTTTTTATTATCTATACCTCCTCACCGCCACTTCATTCTCTATTGACTTTTCACTATTTGTCCGAGATCCACCTACAGCCATTAACTTCATTTATCACCGCCCCAAAACCAACCAGCGCTCTCTCCATCCCTCTCTTTCTCCCTCCTTCTCCCTCTCCTTTCCTCCTTCCTCTACCTCTTCTCTCTCTGTTTCTTTCTCTTTCTTTCCTCTTCCCCTTACTCTCTTTCTCTCCTCATCTGTCTCTTTCTTTCTTCTTCCTCCTCTTCCACTCTCTCTTGCTCATTGCTCCTCCCTCTTCCTCCACGCTGTCTCCTCCTCTCTTCTGCTCTCTCTTGCTTTGTCTCCTCTCTCTCTGTCCTCCCTCCCCCTCCTCCTCTCTTTCCCTCCTTTCTGTGTTCCTGCTCCTCTCTTTCTCTCTCCATCCCTCTCTCTCTGTCTCTCTCTCTCTCACCGCCTGCTGTCTCATTCTCCTCTCTTACTCCCTCTCTCTCATACTCTCCTCCTGCCTGTGTCCCCTTGGGTCTCTCTCCTTTCCTCCTTCTCTTCTCTCTCTGTCTCTCTCTCTCATCGCCCTCCTTCTTCCCCCTCTCTCCTCCACCTCTTTTACTCCCTCTCTCTGTCGCTCTCTCCTCCCCCGGCTCCGCTCTTTATCTCTCCATTCCTCCCACTCTGTGTCTTTCTCTCTGTCTCTCTTTCTTGTCACCCCTTCCTTCTCCTGCCCGCCCTCTCTTCTCCCTCTCTCACTTCCTCGCTCTCACTTCTCCTTTCTCTCTCCATTCCTCTCTCTGTGCCTCTCTCTCATCTCCCTCCTCTTCCAAGCTCCTCTCTTTTTCTCTCTATTCCTCTGTCTCTGTCTCTCATTCCTCTTTCTCTCTCCAGCTCCAGCTCTTTCTGTCCCTCTCTCCGCAGACAGAAGCCAGACCACAGAGTTGACCTGTACTTCCCTCGTTCGCTCGCACGTCTTTCCAAACTGAAAAACGTGTGTACAATTTTCCGAGGTCTCACAATCAATACGCCCTCGTAACTAGATCTGGTCTCGTTTGGAAAAATCTATCCTACCTGCGAGCACCAAGACGGAGAGAGTGATTAAAGAATGGAGAGGTAGATGGGGAGGAGAGAGGGAGGGAGAGAGGGAGGAACAGGGGAAAAGAGGAGAGAGAGAGGAGAGGAGGGAGAAGGAGCAGACAGATGAGAGAGAGACATGAGATGAGAGGGAGGGTAAGGTTAAGAGAGAGGAGAAAGAGAAAGAGGGAGGAAAGAGAAATGGGAAAGAGAGAGAGAGGGGGAATAAGAAGAAGAGCGAGAGATTTGGGGAGATAGAGGAGAAATGGCTGCAGTGTCTCTTGGGTGGATAAGCTTGTGCCAATGACCAAAGAGCTTCATGAAGACAGATGTGGTGACCTTCTGTCCACCGATAAGGAATGGAGAGACAGAGGAGGGAGGGAGAGAGGGAGGGAGGCATGAGGCAGAGTAAAGAGCATGGGAGAGAGGAGGAGGGAGAGGGCTGGAGAGAGAGGAGGAGAGAACGTGGCAGAGGAGGGAGGAGGAGAGAGGCGAACTGAGAGAAAGAGAGTTAAAGGAGGAAGGGGAGGGATAGAGAGAGAGAAAGAAAGATAGAGAGTGAGTGAGAAAGAAGGAGTGGTACCAGAGGAGAGAGAGAGAGGAGAGAGATAGAGAGAAAGAGGGGAGATGAGGAAGGAGAGAAAAGACCTCCAGGAGACACAGGGAGGAGGAAGAGAGGAAGAGGGAAGGATGATGAGAGTGAGAAAGAGAGGAGGAAGGTGAGGAACGAGAGAAGGGGAGGAGGAGAAGGAAGGAGAGGAGCGAGAGAAGAAGGGGAGGAGAGAAGAAAAGAGAGAGAAGGGGAAGAAGAGGAAGGAGGAGAGGAGAGAGAAGAGGAGGAAGAGGAGAAAGGAGATAAGAGAGAGAGAAGGGGAAGGAGAGGAGAGAGAGAAGAGGAAGAAGAGGAGGGAGGAGAGAAGAGAGAGAAGAGGAAGAAGAGGAGGGAGGGAAGAGAGAGAAGAAGAAGAAGAGGAGGGAGGAGAGAAGAAAGAGAAGAGGAAGAAGAGGAGGGAGGGAAGAGAGAGAGGAGGAAGAAGAGGAGGGAGGGAAGAGAGAGAAGAGGAAGAAGAGGAGGGAGGAGAGAAGAGAGAGAAGAGGAAGAAGAGGAGGGAGGGAAGAGAGAGAGGAGGAAGAAGAGGAGGGAGGAGAGAAGAGAGAGAAGAGGAAGAAGAGGAGGGAGGGAAGAGAGAGGAGGAAGAAGAGGAGGGAGGAGAGAAGAGAGAGAAGAGGAAGAAGAGGAGAGAAGAGAGATACCAGGGGAATACAGGGAGGACTGAGCAATCACTACAGACTGAGGTAATAGACAGGTAGATAGTGTGTGTGTGTGTGTGTGTGTGTGTGTGTGTGTGTGTGTGTGTGTGTGTGTGTGTGTGTGTGTGTGAGAGAGAGAGAGAGAGATAGTAAAAGAGGGAGCGAGGGAGGAGAGGTTGGAAATGCCAGGGGACATGTGGAGGGAGAGAGCAATCACCACAGACAGAGGTAATAGACATATATAGAGAGATAGACGAGGAGACGAGAGAGAAAGAAAAAGAGTGAACAAAAGAGAGTAAAGGGGGACAAGAGAGAGAGAGAGAGCAATCACTATGTACCAAGGTAATATGGAGAGAGATGGATAGATAGACAAACAGGGAGGGAGAGAGAAGAAAGTGCACAGATAAAAAAGAAGAGCGGAGTGACATATACAGACATATGGATAAATATATATGATGGTTAAAGGTGCACTGTGCAGCCTTTTGATTGGGGCTCCATCACCTGCTTGTTTCTATGGATACGTCATTGCTCTGCTTAGAATGTTCACAGTGGGACATTAAACAGCTCTACTTTACATTTATTCAGTTACAGGAGGTTTTAGAGCTCAAAAATACCTAGAATAACAGACATTCTGACTGTGAGCGCGGTCGCCTCTCCACAGATCTGACCTGTAACTTGGTTTGGTTTAGTCTCCATATATATCAGGGGTGGGCAAACTTTTTGGCTCGAGGGCCACAAAGGTTCTAAAATTTGATGGAAGAGCCGGACCAGGAGCAGATGGATGGAGGGTTCTGGTCTGACGACATCAGCCCAGCAAATAAACCGAAACGAACTGTCAGGATCCAACGATTTACATGTGGCAGATTCAAACGTCTCAATTCAACTTGTGCACCATATTTAAGGCCGGTGATTTTCCGTTTCAAAAATTAACATTTTCCGTTTCAGAAGTTTTGAATTCCGTTTCATTGTGACACATTTGATAATTCTGTTGACAGTGTTGGGAAGGTTACTTTAAACTGTACTCCCTACAGATTACAGATTACAGACCCCAAAATGTAGTTTGTAACGTAATCCATTAAATTACTTAAATAAGTAACTGGATTACTTGATATTGTCATGTTTTTTAAAACTACATGAATGTAGCAACCACTTCCTGAAAATTCTCGTTTGGTTTTAGACCTGGTTTAGACCTGGTTTAGACCTGGTTTAGACCTGGTTTAGACCTGGTTTAGACTTGGTTTAGACCTGGTTTTAGTCCTGGTTTAGACCTGGTTTTAATCCTGGTTTAGACCTGATTTTAGTCCTGATTTAATGCTTGTTTAGTCCTGGTTTTAGATCCGGTTTAGACCTGGTTTAGACCTGCTTTAGACCTGTCTTAGTCCTGGTGTTAGTTCTGGTTTACAGGCACAGGAGGAAGCACGGTCCACGCAGCGACGCGACAAGACACGATCCACGCACAGTTTCCACGCCGTACAAGAGGAGGTGCGGTGTGTGAGGCACACTACATATACTTGACCCAGTGCTTTATGGGAAGGTTTTCGGACCATGAGTGAGGAAGTCATGTTCAAGATGTAGTTCTACCCCTGGGCACTGAGCCACGGGCCCATGTGGATAATTTGGTTTTATGTATCTAGAGCCATCTATTGGGAAATGCCAGAATTGCAGGGAAAATAAAACTAATACATTTTATTGCAGTTCAATTATGTTTGGCGGGCCCGATTAAAAAGGTTAACAGACCGTATGTGGCCCCCGGGCCGTAGTTTGCCCGCCCCTGATATATATTATTGTTTTTGTTTCTTTTGTTTTTTTATACAAGACAATACACAAAGTACAAGACGGAACAATACAATATAAATGCACACACCACCACAGCAGATGAGGTATAAAGTGTGTGTGTGTGTTTGTGTGTGTGTGAGTAAGAGTGTGAGGTTTCAGCATCAGTAAATATAAATGACTAATTGTGTGTAGTAATGCACAGATTGGAGGAACCAGCTCTGAGGCCTCTAGAATCATGATATAAAAGACCCATGACAAGAAAAAGTCAACTTTTCCACCACTACACTGTCATATTCTTGTGAAACAGCATCTTAAGTTTTGAATAATGTTTGCAAATGTGTGTCTGCTGTATAAGATCATTCATGATACCGCTGCTCCTCTGCTAAAACGTTTCTCTGAGCTCTGAAACCACCTCCAGAGCCACTCGATCCGCTGTGCAGGATCCTCCAAACACACGGCGGCATTTGGAAACTCGGCCGTTCGCCAGTGGAACATGTGACCCACAGAGCTGATCACATGGACAAACTCCAGGCCGTTCTCACGCCTGGAGAAAAAGTGACTCCTTTCAAACCAAACCCGCACCCCTAATGTGACTGAGGAGCGTCTGGAGACAGTGGGATGTTCTGGAGTGAATGAAGTGAATGAGGATTTTGATCAGGACGATGATTTTAAGGTGCTGAGAGAACTGGGCGTGAATGAGGATTCAGAATTGTTATGATGCTCCGGTCATTATAAAGACATTCTCTTTGTTTGTTAGATTTTATGAACTATAACATCAACTTGCAGGTGGAAATTAGCACTGGCGCTACAACCTGGTACAAGCATCTCTTTTGTTACAGTTAATGTAAATTGTGCACTGTCCCTGTCCCAGTAAACAAATAAACTAAACTGAATCAAGTCAACACTGAGAATAACAATGACTATGGAAAGACTAACAGTACATACACCAGTCTGTACAGGTACAAGTGGGAAGAGGAAGAGGTGGTGGAACCTACTTATGTCCGGGTGTGACATTTGCATATATTTGCATACATTTGCATACTGCACATTTCAGGAGTTCAGATGTGACTCGCTCGAGGTGTTGCCCTTTGGACGGAACGCTGAATCCAAACACAGAAGTTATAAAGAGCTGTCAAAGTTTGAAATCTGACAATTCAAACTCCAAAAATATCCACGTGAAGACTGTTTTAAAGGCACTGTACCTGATTTTTACTTACATCTTAAAAATAGTTTCAGTGGTCCAAAGTTATTACTCATTTAACCTTTGCATTCAGAGCATCCATTATTCACCTAGATGACTTTATAAGTGCTTTTTATCATTTTCAGAGGCCAGACAAATATTCCTCATATACATTAAAAAAAATCAGATATAGGACCTTTAATATTCCTAGCATGCTAACCGTGCACTTCCATTATCAGACAATAAATGGCTTTATAAATGGTTTTAAATATAATATAAGATGCAGACAGCACACAGTGGTCTTATTTATCTGTACTGAGGCAAGACAAATATTTCAGAAATACATGGGGGGAAAATCAGATACAGGACCTTTAAAGGCTTCTTACTGTGAGTGGGCTCGCCTCTCCACAGATCTGACATGTAACTTGGCCTTATGGTGTCACCTGCTCCCTCTGAGAGGTAAATAAGTGTAATGCTATACTGGAACATTCCGGGCAACATCCCCTTGGAAATAAGTGGTTGACGGACTCTCCACCAAAAGTTACACAGTGCATCATTAATATCACTAGCATGCTAACAGTGCACTTCCTGTTTCTCAGCCATTAAAACGCATTATAAGCAGATGCAGATAGGACACAGAGGACTTACTTTGACCTCAAGAGCTAAATGTGCATCTGCACTGGGGCAAGACACATGTTGCATAATTATATGGACAAATATCAGGCACACAATATTCCCAGCATGCTAACGGCACACTTTCTGATTCTTGGAGAGTAAAATGCTTACAATTAAATACAGACTGACAGTAAAAGCAGACTTATTTGAACTTATTTATTTATCCATCCATCCATCCATCCATCTTCTCCCGCTTAATCCGGCTGGGTCGCGGGGGCAGCTTGCTGCCCAATACTCATAGCACCTGACCCCCCCTATGAACCCCTCTGCAGGTGGTGAGCCCACAGGAGAGTGGACATTATGGTCCTTGATGTTAGTTCATAGGGGTGCGGGCATGTTTTGGGTTGATGGGGGAAACTGGAGTACCCGGAGGAAACCCATCCAGACACGGGGAGGAACATGCAAACTCCACACAGAAAGGCCCGGGCATCGAACCCGCAACCTTCTTGCTGTGAGGCCTGAGTGTTGCCACTCAGCCACCGTGCCACCTTATTTATTTAGTTTTAGCTTTTTGGGGGTGTCAGATTGTGTTAAAACAAAGCTCAGATTAAAGTCTAATTTGACTAACTGAGCGTCAGACAGAGCAGTGCCTACAGTTAGCTTGGTTCAGACAAGTTTGTTGAGCCATTTGTGGATCATAAGTCTGAATATTTCTTGCAAAAACAGTGAATCTCCCATAGAGAAGTAATTTAAATATTTTTGATTAAATAAAATATAGTTTTACTTTTAAATGAATCTTGGAAGAGACCAGAGCTGAGTTTTGTTTAGCTAGCAATAAAAACTAGCATTCAAACCACACACTTACTTATTCTCACACATTAAAATGTTTTATAATTTTATTTTCTTATTTATTTCACCCCAAGAGCTGCTTCTAAAACATATCTGTACTTGGTCAAGACACTTTTTACACAAATACATGAAACAGATCGCACCAATCCCTCTAATATTAAAGCTTCACTGTGGAACTTTTTTGCTTCACTCCATGGAGATGTCTGGAATGTTCCACAGTATAGCATTACACTTCGTTACCTCTACAGGTGATGCCTGTAGTTACATGTCAGATCTGTGGAGAGACGAGTCCGTTAATATTCCTTCCATGCTAACTGTGCATTTCCTGATTCTCACATATTATAATGCTTTCTAATTGGATGCAGACAGTTCACAGGTGACATATTCTGACCTGAAGAGCTACGATAAAGTATCTGAAGTGAACTTTTGCTCAAATCTCTGGCACAAATGGAGTCAGGCTTTTGAACAGTCCTTCTGAAAGATTTAAATGCCAAAAATGTAAAAATTGTAAGATGTTTATTTGATTGTCAAAGCAGCTGCTGAGAGCAATTACCCAGAGACAGAATCTGAGCAGGCCATATATTATGTTGTTTGTGATTAATTGTCTTAGAAATGTGTTTTGCAAAGTGACAATGACAGTGTTACAAATGTCCCATATTTTAGTTGAGAAGAGCTTGTAGAGCGCAGTGCCAAGTTTGTGGTTTTATAAATGAATAAAAGTCCCATTATCGTTCAAATAAAATAAAGCGTCTGTTACTTCGCTCCTGTCTGCTCCTCTGAACTGTGGAGTCGACTCGAAACGGGCAGATTCACACATTTACAATTTTGCATTTACATTTTATTGGGAAAGAGTTAACTCAAAACTGAACCAGAATCCAAGACTCCAGAGACAAAAGAGGACTGTGTCAAGACCGAACCAGGACTGGACCAGGACTGAACCAGGACTGAAAGACCGAAACCAAAACTACCAGGACTAAAGAGGACTATGTCAAGACTAAACTCGGCTGGACCAGGACTAATCGAGGATTGATCCCAGACTGAAAGACTGAATCAAAGAAAGAAAAAGAAAGAACTGAACTTTGACAAAAAATAGACTAAACTAAGACAAAATGACTGAATCCAAGACTCAACGCAGACTGAACCAGGACTGGGCCAAGATTGAAACAGGACTAGTACTAAACCAGGACTGATCCCAGACTGAATCCAAGAATAGAAGAAGAGACTAAAGAAAGAAAAAGATTGTGTCAAGATTGAACTAGGACTAAACCAGAACTGAACTTTGATGCAAATCAGACTAAACCAAGACTAAAAGACTGAATCCAAGATTACCAAGACTATGTCAAGACTAAACCCTGACAGAACCAGGACTGGGCCAAGACTGAACCAGGATTAAACCAGGACTGAACTAGGACCAAACCAGGACTAAAAAAATCAGGACTGAAGTTTAACACAAATCTGACTATAAACCAAGACTAAAAGATTGAATCCAAGAGTAACGCCCAGACTAACGAGGACTATGTCAAGACTAAACCAGAACTGGACCAGGACTGGACCAGGACTAGGACTAACGTTTGACCAAAAATGGGACAGGACTATCCTTGAACTCTTGAGTGAAAACTGCTCAAAACTTTTAAACCAAGACTAAACCATGAATGAATCAAGGATCAAATGAAAACTAAACCAAGACTAAACCAGGACTAACCCAGAACTAAACCAAGACTTATCCCAAACTAAAACTAAACCAGAACTCTCTGAACTGCTTAATAAAGAGGTCTGCTTTCGTTCCATGTGCACTTTGAGCACAAATATTTACTTAGCAACAAACTCCAAATATTCATAAGTTCAAATGATTTTCTTCAGCGTTCATAAACTTCCCTCATTATTTTGCATCTATTAAGCAGGACTCTCCACTCCCCCCTGAGGCCCCCTGTGGTACTGCTCCACTGGTCTGTGTCCTGCACTATGAAATGAATACTTAATCCTTGTTTAACATAGCACGCATCAGTAGGCCTTAGTGCTAATTAGCCGGCTTGCTGGACGTGAACCAACTTTGTAAATATGTGGAGGGCCAGAAATGGTCCCCCTCATTCTCTCTCTCACGACATGCTCGAGTCCCTGCAATGACACTATGCTGGGAGTGTTCCGCATGCATGTATATCCTCCTGAGACCCGGCCCATTCATTTGTGTCCTTTACAATGGACATTTTGTTCAGCTGTATTTTTCTTAAGTATTTGGAGTAACCCTCCCAAGTCCTACAGTATTCTGTAGGGGACATCCTGGGCTTTCCAGTGATGTGTCATGTGATGGGTTTGCATGCTGGGAACTTTACTGTTTTCCTCTATCAAGATGGCTGCCATACCAGCAACCACATTTTATGGAAAGAGGAGAGGTATGTCAAATATTCTTTATTTATTGCTATTTTAACCATGATAATTATATATTTTCTTGTTCATAAACATGTTAAGAACAATATTTTTTTATCTGTAAACAGTTTCATTATTTCTGTTTTGAAATAACAGGCATTTAATGAATGTCAATTGTAGTGGACACCAGGACCATTTTAATGTATTTAATGACTGCACATTGTTGTAGGTGAAAGTGAAGCAGAGAGGATTCTATACCGGATAGTAGAGGGAGATTCAGATTTGGAGCTTTCAGATGAGGAAAAGGATGAGAAGGATGAGTATCAGCCTGTAATAGGTGAAGATGATGATGAAGAAGGAGAGGAAGAAGATGCAGGAGAATCGGATGAGACAGAGTCAGAGGCAGAGAGGGAGCAGCAAAGTCGTCGTGCTCTGTGGGCCAGGACTAACTTGTATGTTTTATTTAGTTTCAGGCTAATGTATTATATTTTATGATCATGCCAGATGATTGTAGTATTTGTACTAGGTGTAAATGCTGTTAAATATATGCAAGTTACCTAAAAATAGGCTTATAAAATTAGTTGGTCAGTAGGGAGTCATAGCACATCCATGATCCTGAAATTACTGCATTAATCTAAATTGATGTGAAAAAATAACTGTTACTCCTTTTATATTAACTTGATTTTTGTTTTGTTTTTATCATCTATCATAACAGATTCACACCTGTGCTACCTGGGCTTCCTGTCTATCAAGATGACCCTAAAATCCGTGAATACTGGAGTCCAATTCAGTACTTTTCACAGTACATCGATAACAAAATCTTTGAGGATCTGGCAGCTTTTACAAATCAAAGACAGCTGCAAACTACAGGAGTGTCACTGAATACTACTGCCCAAGAAATTAAGATTTTTTTTGGCACATCAGTACATATGGCCTGCCTTGGCTATCCCAGAGTCAAAATGTTTTGGGCTAAAAAGACTAAAGTGCCATTTATTAGCAGGAAAATGACAAGGGATAGGTTCTACAAGCTGAGGAGATCACTCAAGATTGTCAATGACCTGGATGTAACTGAAGAGACAAAGGAGTCAGACATTCTTTGGAGAGTCAGACCATTGCTTGACCGTGTGAGGCAAGGTTGTCTCAGCCTTCCAAGGAGTGACAAGGTGTGCGTTGACGAGCAAATCATCCCATTCACGGGCCGCTGCCCAGTTAGGCAGTATGTGCCAGGAAAGCCAAACCCTACTGGCCTAAAGGTTTTTGTGCTTGCCTCGCCAAACGGTCTAGTCCTGGATTTCGAGGTCTATCAGGGCAAGAACACCTTTATGGGCCAAGGACTGGGAGTTGGAGCTGCAGCGGTGTTGCGAATGGTCGAGTCAGTTCCTGCAGGAACTTATGTGTTCTTTGATCGATATTTCACAACAATCAACCTCATGGACACTTTGCTCTCAAAGGGTCTTCCAGCAACTGGAACCATTATGAAGAACAGGCTTCCAAAGCAATGCCAGCTGCCAGGAGATAAGCAGCTGAGAAAAGAAGGGAGAGGGGCTTCAGTGACATTGGTCCGGAAGGGACCTGAGCTGGCAGTGACAAAATGGTTTGATAATAAACCAGTTCTGATGGCCTCCACTGTCTATGGTAAAGATCCAGAGGATATCTGCAGCAGATGGTCCAACAAAGACAAGCGTCATGTCCAGGTGAGACGGCCAGCAGTAATCAGGGAATATAATAACAACATGGGTGGCGTAGACCTCTGTGATCGAATGCTGAGCTTCTACCGCATGTCAACCAGGACCAAGAAGTGGACATCACGTGTGATGACACATTTCTTTGATGTTGCCATTACAAACGCTTGGATCCAGTACAAGTCTGACAGCAAAGCACTGAATCGACCAGCTAAGAACACACAGCAGTACCTGGACTTCAAATTGCACCTGGCTGAAGAGCTGCTGGATAGTCCTTCATTTGATGACAGCAGTGAAGACAGTGAGGAAGAGTATCAGGCACCAACGAAAACAAGGATCACACAACCAGAGCCATCTGTACGCAGGCTAGGAGCCAGACACATGCCAGAGATGTTGGATATCAAACATGCAGAAAGATGCAGGAACAAGGGTTGCAATGGCAAGACATACATCAGGTGCACCAAATGCAAGATGTTCCTCTGCCTAACCAAAAAGAAAACATGCTTCAAGGATTACCACAGCTAAAATATCCAGAAGAAAATCAGAACTACTTATGTTCTATGTCTTATAGTTCACTGTTGAACTGAATACATGTTTTACATTACACTGTAATGTATTATTACAAACATTTTGTCCTTGCCAGCAACAGCTAACAGAAGAGTGTTACAGAATTTGATTGTTTTTGTTCAAATTTAATTTGTTCTTGAGAGAATATCACTCTAAAGATATAATCTGCTCTTTTTTTCTCATTTTCTAAATTCACTTCTATTTTCACATAAATATCGTCCTGTTGTACTCTACAGTGGACATGCTGTGAAATTAAAATAAAAAATATTGTTTAAAAAATTTAAATTGTAAGATGTTTTTTTAGGCCCAAATAGATAGAAAACCACACAAAAACAGAAATTTTAGGACACTTTTTTTTCTTGGTTCTCAGGAGGATATGGTAGAATATGCATCAGTTGCCACCAAGATTGTCTGAAATGCAAGAAAAAATACAAAATGGATTTAAACACATTTTCAGGAGCCTGTGATCAACTGAAAAACTGTCGCCAATGCTCTTTATGTCCATCCATCCATTTTCTTCCACTTATCTGGGGCCGGGTCGTGAGGGCAGCAGTTTACGCAGTGACTCCCAGACTTCCTTCACCCCAGACACTTTCTCCAGCTTGTTACATTGTGACTGTAATGTTATATGAGAGGGACTTGTTTAACAGCACAAACCAGCTCACCTGTTGTAGTTGAGCTGAGTCGGTTCTTTCTGGCCAGACTAAAGTCTAACTTGAGTGACAGAGCCTCAGACAGAGCAGTGCCTACAGTTATCATAGGTAAGATAACATGGCAGTTTGTGGAGTCATTTGTGGATAATAAATTTGGATATTTCTCACCAAAACTTTATTTTTTGGTGTTAAATAGCAATGATTAAAAGTGAGTATTTCTTTTGTTCTGAGAATTAATCTTGAAGGGCAACAGTTTTGTGTATATGATTATATCCTTTTGTAGAGCCAACTTGGTAAATTTGCAGTGTTGCATTCAAAAACAGTTAAATACTGAGTGTGTGCTGCCTCTAATAGCTTCTGCAATTCCAAGTACTATGTAACATCACATAAGACTACCCTGAATACAGAGGTGTTTCTGATACAAACAGAGACGGAGCTTGAAGTGTGGATACCTGTTCGACCAATCACACGGCTCCTTATAGCTTCTCTCTCCTCACTCTCCCCTTTAGTCCTCCAGACCCCTCCCCCTCACTCTCCCCTTTAGTCCTCCAGACCCCACCCCCTCACTCTCCCCTTTAGTCCTCTAGACCCCGCCCCCTCACTCTCCCCTTTAGTCCTCCAGACCCTGCCTCCTCTCTCTCCCCTTTAGTCCTTACAGGCCCTGCCCTCTCACTCTCCCCTTTAGTTCTCCAGACCCCTCCCCGTCACTCTCCCCTTTAGTCCTCCAGACCCCTCCCCCTCACTCTCCCCTTTAGTCCTCTAGACCCTGCCCCCTCACTCTCCCCTTTAGTCCTCCAGGTACAGTCCAGTTTAGTGGTTCTATTTGAAATGTGTTTGTACTTTCGACCAAGTTGAATAAGCCAAAGTGAAATACAGTAGATTTGAAAATTGCGATCGATCCTTTTTGTTATATGACCCGATCCTGCAAACGTCACCTCTGAACGATCTCAAAGCTCTGAAAGTGAAAAGTGTGAAGGTGAAATGTACACACTGTGCTGCATTATCCCTCAGCCCCATTTCCACTGGGCTTAATGGGCTCAGAGAAAGATACATGTCTAGACGGATATACAGTCCTGACATTTGAGAACTCAGGATGGAGCGATGCAGGAACTCGGGCTTAGTCATCTGAGCTTCGACGTCACGGAAACAACACTTCAGAAATATCTTTAGGTAAAGCTTCTCAGGAACATTGCATTAGCCTGTGGGTGAAACATTGCGTTAGCGGAAAAATCTTCTAGTTTGAGATGGTGAGAAATGTGCTGAAAGGCTGAGGTGAACTGGTCTTATATTGTGAGTGAATATAGTAAACTTCCTGACTGTTTATTTAGTGGTTATATTGCGCTGAAATGACCTTCAGTTCAGTTTCAGGAGTCTGTGATGAAAAGGAGCGTTAACGGTCCTGTTTATGAGTTTGATTTTCAACAAAAATGATAAGAGAGACTAACCGAAAAACTGTTGGCTAATGCTAACTAGCTTGAAATTAATTTTAAGAGTGAGAGACTTGTTCAACAGCACAAATCGGCTCACCTGCTGGAGTTCCAGCTTAAAGCAGCTTTTTTACTGCAAAAGGTGAAATGTTTCCAGGTTAAAATAACATGAATTTGATTTGACATGACCTGCCATGATCTACCAGTGGAACACGCCTTTCTGTACTTAAAATACAAAAATACATCTTGTTACTCAGATAAGAAAAAACACAACTTTTAGCATTTAAAATAAGAAACTGGATCTTATGCTGTTTGAATCAAGACAGAAGCACACGTTCCTTTAGTAGACAGTGGTGGACTGGCAATCTGAACGTTCTGGAAAAGTCCAGAACGGCCGTCCGGTCTGGTCTACTGTACTAACAGCAGAAGGAGCTAATACGATAATTTGCCATTTGTCAAGCATAAAGTGCATAGTCCTAAAAGGCGACAAAGAAGAACAGAACAGAAATAGTGAGGAGAAAGGCACATGGGAAAAGGTTAATGACAAAAAATACTTTGCAACGCCCACACACACACAGAAAATACTGTCTTTTTGTTAATAAACAATCAGAAGTAGTTCATCTTTGTGTGTTTTCTTCAATTGTTTCATTAGTGATTTATTGAAATTATCCGTAATTAATTATTTAGAATAATAATAGTCTCATAGTAGGCCTATTTGTGGGGGAAAAGTCCAGGGCTGTTTTTTGGTCCCAGTCTGTCCCTGTTGGTAGATTATTTTACTTCAAATCCACTCAAACTAAGTTAAATGTTCTTCATTTGAGTCAAACTTACCATGCCTTACATGTTTCTGTGGTGTTGTGGTCAGATTGTGGTCAAATAAAGCTCAGATTAAAGTCTAGTTTGAGTCCCAGAGCGTCAGACAGGCATTCTTCCATAGCTCATAATGTTCTGTTCCACCTTTTGAGGAGGACTCCACTAGACCTTCAGCTGCAGAGGCACAGACCCCTTTCATTTACACGTTTTACAATGAAAATCTGATTTGATTAAAACATGACAAACAGAACTAGTACATTTGAAACAGCTTACAGTGGTCCAAAGTTCCCCCTCACTTCCCTTCTGCATTCAGTCAGAATGACTCACCATGATGAGTGATTTTCACAACTTCCGAGAGACATCCCAGAGAGGAGTTTGCCGTCACAGTAAAGCTAATAACAACAGCGCGCTAATGGTCCACTTCCTGATTACTGGACAATAAAATGCATCATAATTAAATGCAGACAGTACTCTGGTATTGATTTTAAAGCAGCAGAAATATAGTGAGAACTGTGCAGTGCTTTTCCAGGGTAACTTATTCTCTTAGATCCATACACACTTTGGCTCTTCTCCCAGAATAACCAAGAATAATTGACACCCGAATAAATAGCCACGTTTACATTATGTTTTTTTTATTCCAAATTAAATGTTCTGAATTAAATAATTCGGAATTAAAATATTCTTCTTGGAGTTTACCTGGAAATAATAATTCTGATTTGAGGTTTCCATGGAAACAGGTTAAATGGTCTTTATTTAATTCTACTCAGCGTCTGGGGGTGGGGAAGGTTCTGATTGGACGTATTTCTGTCTTTGGGAAGAAAACACAAGCTTCAGCTGCTCCCGGCTTTTCTGTCATCTCCGTTTGTCGTTTCTCCACCGACACAAACACGATCCAAACTTTTTCCAATGATAATGAAGCAGCAGCTGGAGAATTCTCTCCTCACGCTTTACGTCTGTGAGCTGAGGAGGAGAAGGGAAGAATGTCGGAGAAGGAGGGAGAAGTCTGAGGCTGCCACACCTCAGCCCACTCCCACATCCCGCTCACAAATCCAAAGAGACGTGGAGGAAAGTCCCAAGAGACGACTGGAGGAGCCGGATCGTCCGGATCGCGTCAGAAGGACGAGCCAACGAGCACCAACCACCGGGATTATTTTAAGAAGAAGAAGAAACGTTTACATGATCCAGGAAGAAATTCATTCAGCTTTAAAATCGGAATAAACCACACACTTACTTATAATAATAATTTTCATTAAGAATTAAGTGTTTACATGGTCTTTTTAAACTGAAATTAATTTTTATTTAGAATTAAATTATTTTTATTTGGAATTAAAGCTCTCATTTAATTGAAAGATAAATAACTTTAAAGTCAAACAGTGGAGACAAGCAGAAAGCAGATCCATCACCAGACATGTTCCACAGTGTTCCTTTAGTATGGCAGAACATAGGGATGGGACAGGATCTCGTGCCAGAAGATCTCGCGAGACAAAAATTCCACAAGACGTTTTTCCCCCATTTGCATTGGACAAAAAAAGGCAAAGTGCTGTTGGGCTGTATCTTTTGAGAAGCCGTAGATCGAAAAAGCACAGATACAAGAACTATCAAAACAAATTCTCAACTTTGGGAACTGAATCTGACTATTTACATCTTAGAAATAATGTCAGAATCTCGTCTCGTCTCGTGTCTCTGGTCTCGTGTCTGGTCCTGCCCCTCGTAGAACTCGTCTTCCCTGGGTCACCTGCTGTTCTTGGTTCTTGTTTCGTGGCGTCACGTTCGGAAATGGTCCCCAAAACTTTCCCGACTTTTCCATTTGAAGTTTCAGATTGTGTAATGCCCTCTCTCCTTCCCTCTCCTCTGCTCCATCTCTCCTCTCTCTCCTCTTTCATCTCCTCTCCTCCTCTTTTCTCCCTCTCTTTTATCTCCTAATGTCTCTTTTTGTCTCTTCTTCTCCCTTCTTGTTCTCTCTATCTGTTTCCCTCCCCTTTCTCCTTCTCTTCTCTTTCCTCCTCTCCTTCTTTCTCTCCACTTCCCTCTCTTCTTCTCTCCTCCCTCTCCCTTTATTCCCTCTCTCCTCTCTTCATGTATCGTTGGCATTAGTCTTCTAGCTCTGTGGAGGTCAAATCTGTCACAAACGCTGCTGAATTTCTCTCCGTTTCATCATCCATCCATCCATCTTCCTCCTCTCCTCCTTCGAGATGTTCTTTCTTTTCCACCTCAAAGTCATTTAGGTCCCTCAGCCTCCTCCCCCTCTCTCCCTTCGACCCCCCGCTCTGTTTGTACTGCTTCTTTTTTCCTCTCTCCTCTCCTCCCCCCCCTTTGTTTTTGTGCTACTTTTCTTCCACCCTCTCCTCCTCTCTCCACTCTCCTCTTGTCTTGTTTTCTCTCCTCTCCCTCTCTCCCCTTCTTCCATGTTCTCCTTCTCTCCTCCCCTCTCTCTCTCCTTTCCTCTCATCCCTCTCTCCCTTTCTATTTGCCTTACCTATCTTCGATCCTTTCTCCTCTCCTTCTCTCTTCCTCTCCCTTCAACTCCTCTCTTCTCTTCCCTTTCCCCTCCCTCTTTTTATGTGTGCTACTTTTCTTCCATACTTTCCCCCTCTCATCATCCCCTCTCTTCCTCTTCTTCTCCTCTCTCCTTCACTTCTCTCTCCTCTCCCCTCTCTTCCTCGCTCCTCTCCTCTTTCCAGTCTACTCCTCTCTTTGCTCCTTCCCCTTTCCTTCTGCTTTCTAATTGTGGTACTTTTCTTCCATCCTCTCCTCCTTTCTCTTCTTCTCTTATCCTTTTTTCTTCTCTCTCTTCTCCTTCCTCCTTTCTCCTCTCCTCCTCTCTCCTTTTCTCCTCTCTTCCTCTCCTCTCTTTTCTACTTCCTCCTCTCCTCCTCTGCCCTCTCACTTTCTCTCCTTTCCCTTCTCCTCCTTTCATCTCCTCCCTCTACTCTCTTCTCTCGCTTTCTCATCTCCCCTCCCTCTTTCTATTTGCGGGACTTCCATCCTCTCCTTCGTTTCTCTCTCCTCTCTCCTTTTTTCTCTCCTCTCTACTCCGCTCTGCCTCTCATCCTCTCTTCCACCTCCTTTTCTCTCTTCCTCTTCTCTCCCATTCTCTCCTCTCCTCCTCCCTTCCCCTCTCCCTCCGCTTTCTTTTCATGCTACTTTTCTTCTATCCCCTCTCCTCCTCTTTCGTTTCCTCCTCTCCTCTCTACTCTGCACCCCCTCTCATCCTCTCCTCTTCTTCTCTCTCTTCTCCTCCCTCCCCCTCCCTCCTCTTCCCTTCTCTCTCATTCTCTCCTCTCTCTCCTCCCTCTCTTTTTGATAGTTTGGTTCTTTCTCCTCCGCTCATCTCCTCTCTCTCTGTCAGTTTGTATTTCCGACACTCCTCCTCACCATTGGCTCATTCTCCCTCGCTCCCAGTCTCAGAAATTGAAAATCTACACGAGCTGACGCCGTTTCCACTCAACAATAATGATCCAGTATAAATTTGAGTTTAAATGTGTTTAGTCACATTATTTCACTTGTTCCCAGGGATGTGACGACAGTGAATCTGATTTCCACGTGAGGAGGACAATTACAAAATTCCTGAAGTCGTTTCTTATTTCTAGCGAGATGAAATGGAGGTGAAAAATATGACACTAAAAAGGAATTGTGGGTGTTTATTACTCCTGGAAGTGATGTGTGGGCTCGCCTCTCCACAGATCTGACAAACCAAGCCAAGTGACAGGTCAGAATGTCTGTTTTTCTAGGTATTTTTGAGCTCTAAAACCACCTGTAATTGAATAAATGTAAAGTAAATGTGTTTAATACATACATAATCCATAGAAACAAGCAGGTGACTGACCCTAACCGAAAAGTTACACAGTTCAGCTTGGATCCCTCTGTCATCAGAATAACTATAACCCTTCTTCTAAAGGAGTTTTGTTCTGTTTCTGTCTTTGTTCCTCCTCATCCTTGGTTACATATGTTGTGTCTCCTACGCACACACAGTACAGACAGTGTGAGGCGTATAGAGATACGTGTGAGGCTATAGACACGTTTGTGCAGTGGATGTTTTGTGTGGGCGTTGCAAAACTCAAAGGCCATTTTCAAGATTTGTGAAATGAGTTCTGGGTCCTGGGGCTTTGGTACTTTGGGCTTTTCCATGTTTGAGCCTTGACTGTGTGGGGTGGACACAGGGGGGTGTGGGCCATATTATGATCATAATAATAATAATAATGCATCAGTTTTATATAGCGCTTTTCTGGACACTCAAAGACGCTTTACAGAGCATTATTCATTCACTCCAGACCCGGTGGTGGTAAACTACTCTTGTAGCCACAGCTGCCCTGGGGCAGACTGACGGAAGCGAGGCTGCCAATCTGCACCATCGGCCCCTCCGACCACCACCAACACTCACGCACACACCACTTTCATACTAGGCAATGTGGGTGATGTGCCTTGCCTAAGGACACTACGACAGTTTTTGCGACTGGCGCCCCCGTGTGGCACCTGGAATTCCTTGTGGCCTCCCATCCAAGTACTAACCAGGCCCGGCCCTGCTTAGCTTCTGAGATCTGACGGGATCAGGCTTTGACGAGCCGGTATGGCCACAGCCGGTATGGCCACATGTCATGAACAACAAAGAGTTGGGGTTAAGGTTTCCTGTCCTTAGAATGATCTGGAGCTGTTTCAGAATAAGTAGAAGAGCACATAGACTGGTGTACACCCATGTACACTATGGAACCTACCTGCACCACTGATTTAAACTCTTACAGCTGCACAATGCTTTAAATAAACCAAGTGATTGTAAAGTTCTACCAAACTCTCTCCTCCTCCTCTCCCACACTCATCCTTCTCTCCTCTTTCTCCTCAGCTCTTCGGGACAATCGGATCCAGCTCCACCGCTCCACCTCCACAGAGCTCTCCATCACCATCTCTGAAGTGCAGCTGTCTGATGAGGGCGAGTACACCTGCTCCATCTTCACCATGCCCGTCCGCACGGCGCGAGCCACTGTCACCGTGCTGGGTAAGAACTGTGGAATATTCTAACTGTACTCTATACATGTACTTCATCTGTAGCACACGCATACCACTGTCACCGTGCTGGGTAAGAACTGTACTCTACAGTATATCAGTATATATATACATACATACACACACACACACACACACACACACACACACACACACACACACACACACACACACACACACACACACACACTACCGTTCAAAAGTCTGGGGTCACCCAGACAGTTTTGTGTTTTCCATGAAAAGTTGCACTTTTAATTACCACCATGAGTTGCAAATTAAATAAACTATAGTCAAGACATTGACAAGGTTAGAAATAATGATTTGTATTTGAAATAATAATTTTTTCCTTCAAACTTTGCTTTCGTCAAAGAATCTTCCATTTGCAGCATTTACAGCCCTGCAGACCTTTGGCCTCTAGCTGTTCATTTGTTGAAGGATCTGGAGAAATTTCACCCCACACTTCTAGAAGCTTCTCCCACAAGTTGCATTGGCTGGATGGGCACTTCTTGTGTACCAGATGGTCAAGCTGCTCCCACAACAGCTCAGTCTGTCCATAACACTTCGTTCCACTCTTCCTCTGTCCAGTGTCTGTGTTCCATATTAATCTTTTTCTTTTATTGGCCAGTCTCAGATGTGGCTTTTCCTTTGCCACTCTGCCCTGAAGCTGCATCCCAGAGTCGCCTCTTCACTGTAGATGTTGACACTGGGGTTTTTCGGGTACTATTTAATGAAGCTGCCAGTTGAGGACCTGTGAGGCGTCTATTTCTCAAACTAGAGAGTCTAATGTACATATCTTCTTGCTCAGTTGTGCAGTGGGGCCTCCCACTTCTCTTTCTACTCTGGTTAGAGCCTGTTTGTGCTCTTCTCTGAAGGGAGTAGTACACACCGTTGTAGGAAATCTTCAGTTTCTTGCCAATTTCTTACACAGAATAGCCTTAATTTCTAAGAACAAGAATAGACTGTTGAGTTTCACATGAAAGTTATCTTTTTCTGGCCATTTTGAGTGTTTAATTGACCTCATAAATGTGATGCTCCAGATACTGAACCTGCTCAAAGAAGGTCAGTTTTATAGCTTCTCTAACCATCTAAACTGTTTTCAGATGTGCTAACATGACTGCACGAGGGTTTTCTAATCATCCATTAGCCTCTGACGCAACGAGCAAACACATTGTACCATTAGAAAACTGTGATAACTGTGAGTGATAGTTGCTGGAAATGGGTCTCTCTACACCTATGTAGATATTACACCTAAAAACAGACATTTGCAGCTAGAATAGTCATTTACCACATTAGCAATGTATAGAGTGTGTTTCTGATTAGTTAAAGTTATCTTCAGTGAAAAAAACAGTGCTTTTCTTTAAAAAATAAGGACATTTCTAAGTGACCCTGAACTTTTGAACGGTAGTGTGTGTGTGTGTATATATATATATATATATATATATATATATATACTGTACTTCATTTGTACCACACACACCACTGTCACCATGCTCCGTAAGAACTGTGGAATACTCTGCAGTACATATACTGTACTGTATCGTATACATGTACTCCATCTGTACCACACGCAGTGTCAGCACGCTTCATGTTTAGAGTGAAGACTGAATGAATAATGTATGACATTTAAATGACTGTGAACATCTAGAAAAGTGGAAGACAAATGCATTACAGACAGACGTATCTCAGGAGCGAACAAATACGTTATTGGCAAAATCTGTTTGCGAGGACATGTGCAAAATGCCAACACAGAACAATATAAGCATGTAAACACCAGAGCCGCGGAGCGACTTGACCATCTGCTGGTCTCTGGGAGTAAAATACTGCATTATAGTGTCAGACTTTTGTATCACCACTGAAACCTGCAGCAACATCACAAAGACCTAAAGTCAGGTCACACCTCACTGCACTCCGAGGAGCAAAACAGGATACATGAGTTTAATGATTCCAAAAAGCAGTAATGGCATTATTCATGATACAACTCTTGGCCCAGCAGTAAACCCTACAGTCCCACTAAAGCCTACATGCTAAAGCCTACAGGCTAAAGGCTACAGGCTAAAGGCTATGTGCTAATGGTAGCTCCAGTGCTCTGAAGCTCTGGGCCTCTGTATCACAGACTGCTTCTCTTATCAGAAGAGTTAAACTCCTCAGCTCTGTGTGCTCTGGGATTAGTTTAAAGGGCCCATATGACTCTATTTTCTGATCTGTTCTAATGTCGTTTCCTCATCACAAACACACCTGGAATTTTGTTTCATTCACACATGTTGTGATGTCATGGGGTAATGCAGGAAGTGCTCCACTGTGTTTTAAACTCCATACACCTTCACATGAATAATTTGGATCTTTATTGAACTAAAGGTAAAAGGAGCTCTTAACTTGAAAACTATCACTTCATGACATCACAAGGGCGAACAGAGCATTCTGAACTGTTTTTGAGGAGGTAGAAACATTATAACATTGTTTAAAGGCATGGTGGCTGAGTGGCACTCACGCCTCACAGCAAGGTTCCAGGTTCAACCTCCGGGTCGCCCAGGGCCTTTCTATGTGGAGTTTGCATGTTCCTCCAGGCTTCGGTTTCCCCCATCAACCCAAAACATGCACTGTAGGTGTGAAAGTGGAGTGTGTGAGTGTTGGTGGTCGGAGGGGCCGATGGCGCCGGTTGGATTAGCAGCCGTGCTTCTGTCAGTCTGTCAGGGCAGCTGTGGCTACAACAGGAGTTTACACCTGTGGGTCTGGAGTGAGTGAAGAATGCTCTGGAAAGTGTCTTTGGGGACATGTGTCTGTGAAAAGCACTGTAGAAATAAACTTACCAAAAGCTCACACAAGTACATTTTGCGTAATATGGTAAGTATAATAAATGTTAAGACTTGAGTTCAGTGGTTCTGCAGAAATGACTCATTCTACATGAAACCATCTCCTCGACGAAGACCAAACTGATGTTGTGAAGCTGTCCTCCTGAAGCTGTCCTCCTGAAGCTGTCCTCCTGAAGCTGTCCTCCTGAAGCTGTCCTCCTAAAGCTGTCCTCCTGAAGCTGTCCTCCTAAAGCTGTCCTCCTGAAGCTGTCCTCCTGAAGCTGTCCTCCTGAAGCTGTCCTCCTGAAGCTGTCCTCCTGAAGCTGTCCTCCTGAAGCTGTCCTCCTAAAGCTGTCCTCCTGAAGCTGTCCTCCTGAAGCTGTCCTCCTAAAGCTGTCCTCCTGAAGCTGTCCTCCTAAAGCTGTCCTCCTGAAGCTGTCCTCCTGAAGCTGTCCTCCTAAAGCTGTCCTCCTGAAGCTGTCCTCCTGAAGCTGTCCTCCTGAAGCTGTCCTCCTGAAGCTGTCCTCCTAAAGCTGTCCTCCTGAAGCTGTCCTCCTGAAGCTGTCCTCCTGAAGCTGTCCTCCTGAAGCTGTCCTCCTAAAGCTGTCCTCCTGAAGCTGTCCTCCTGAAGCTGTCCTCCTAAAGCTGTCCTCCTGAAGCTGTCCTCCTGAAGCTGTCCTCCTGAAGCTGTCCTCCTAAAGCTGTCCTCCTAAAGCTGTCCTCCTAAAGCTGTCCTCCTGAAGCTGTCCTCCTGAAGCTGTCCTCCTGAAGCTGTCCTCCTGAAGCTGTCCTCCTAAAGCTGTCCTCCTGAAGCTGTCCTCCTGAAGCTGTCCTCCTGAAGCTGTCCTCCTGAAGCTGTCCTCCTGAAGCTGTCCTCCTAAAGCTGTCCTCCTGAAGCTGTCCTCCTGAAGCTGTCCTCCTGAAGCTGTCCTCCTAAAGCTGTCCTCCTGAAGCTGTCCTCCTGAAGCTGTCCTCCTGAGAGTTCCTCTGACAGAAAACTGCAGGTCACAAAAAGCTGTCCTAAAGCTGTCCTCCTGAAGCTGTCCTCCTAAAGCTGTCCTCCTGAAGCTGTCCTTGGTTTTTCATAGCTGTCCTCCTGATTTTACTGTAAAACTGTCCTCCTAAAGCTGTCCTCCTGAAGCTGTCCTCCTGAGAGTTCCTCTGACAGAAAACTGCAGGTCACAAAAAGGACATAAAGGTTATGACCTAAAGCTCATCTCACGTTTGGATGGAGGTTTTTCCGTGTTCTATGGTCCGATTCCAGACCCTTGTGGATTCAAACGTACTGGGATGATAAATATTACTTGGTTCCATCTTGTCTTGTTAGTATATTAAAGCGCCTATGACAGGTTAGACTTCTCATTTGACTAAAACACAGTTAACATCATTATATTCAAGATTTTATCCAAAAACATAAACACAAATTCCCAGTTTGTCAATTTTTTAGGTTTCAAATAATACATATATGACATCATGCTAGGGAATTCCAAAATACATACACAGAATTCAGTATTTGTTAAATAAAATAATAAAACATCTTTATTTTGTGGAATTACTGTTTAAATTATCAGGGAAAAAAAGTGTTTCTTACGTGTAAATTGTGCAGAACTTTTTGGATAGAATTCTCCCCCACTGTGATATCATCAATGTGGGACTTTCTAACTGTTTATTTACTGGAATTTCCAAAAAAAAATTTCAACTTTTCTTCACAAATTACTGCTTGATTTGTGTAAAACTATAATTTATATTCACAACACGTATTAAACCACTAATTTAGAGGTGCGCTGTGGAACTTTCTGGGTGGGAATGTTGCTTTGCCTGGAATTTTTCTCAATATGACGTCAAACTTATCTATTTCCATGAAGACAAGCACCAAGCCATTTTACTGGTCTGATCTGTGGAGAGGCAAGCCCGCTTAATGCTAATATTTTATTCTTTAAACACGTATAATGAAATAATAAGCAATATTATTGTTCCACTGTGGTACATTCCAGGGAAAAGTAATCTCCGAGCATATCTCCACGGATACAACCAGGTCCTGGACCCTTACCAGAAAAGTTACACACTGCAGCTTTATGAAAAAATCATCCTATATACACCAGAAACAACTTGGTCCAGGCTTAGGCCTATTCCAAAAGGCTCAGACCTGTCGTCACTGGTCTATATTCTCAGGTCTCTGTGTCCACCACCGCTACAGCAAAAACAAATAGATGTTTAATTATTCACAGCTTCTGGCCACATCCCCCCTCAAGTCTTTTTCTCCTCTCACCTGAATCCAATTAACAGCGGCTCGTCTGTCTCTCCGTCGACCTTTCGTTCTCATAAACAGTTACATGTTTGCAGCCGCTCGGAAAGTACCAAAAAAAGTACATTTATTTTACACCATCTGAATGTCCTTGAGTTTTGTGTGTGGGAGTATTTTTACAGCTCCATACAATGATCTGTGCTCCTTTCAGCGTGACCACCGGCGCTTTAGTCACCTACAAAAATGACAAGTAAAATCCACTATTCAATGACGCCAAGCCTGAGAGAAGGTGAAGAAATCAGGATTGGTTTATAAACATAGAGTGAGTTTTAAGGTCAGTTTTGAATCATTATAAGGAGGCATTTGTTAGTTTCACAGCTCAAAAGCATTAAAGGTGATGTACTTGATTTTCAGTTTTAAAAAAGCAAAAAAACAGAACTTGTTCCAAAGTCCAAAGTTCTTCCTCACTTACTTGATGAGTTTACAAGTGCTTTTGACAACTTTCAGAGACCAGAGCTTATTACGTTCTTATGTGGAGCGGGATCACATCTCCACAGATCTGGCTTATAACCTGGCTTGAGTACTTAATGCCATAATGTGGAATATTTGCATACATAGTCGTATATTATGGAAGATTGACTCTTGTGAGCTTTAAATCATGTTATAATCATTTTTGTTCCTTTTTCAAAAACAGACCTGGAGTTGTGTTTCGTTTTATTCACATGTTTGAGTAACTTTTTTTTATTCGTCTGTCTACATCTCCAAAGCTCAAAGTGCTCTGTTCCACCTTGTGATGTCATGATGTGGTAGTTTTCAAGTTAAATCTTTAGTTCAGATGTTTGGCAATGGGCTAGATTCACGCTTACGTCACAAAACAGGAAGACGTTTGGAAACACACGGATGACAACTTCCTCTGTTGCAGATAGTAACTGCAAAAATCTGGAAAAACTGAGAAAATGTCCCGGTTTTCTTCATCTAGATGTCATTGTATTGGTGGTTTTCAGATTTTAGAATGTGATGATGTTATACTTCCAGATGAAGGTCAAGGGCAAATTTTTCTTCTTAATTATACTGTATTTTGCCATGAAATATCCAAAAGGTAAATTCACAAATCTGGAACCTGATCTGTTCTATTACAACAGAAACCTACAGTTGGACAACATTAATTTTAGCTGCTCCATGTGATGTCACCTAAAACCCAGCAATTCTTTCTTTTATCCTTTTATAAATTGCCTATTCATTTATTTAAATAAAAGAAAAAAAGATGTCACTGTAGTTCCGTTATGTTCGGGAGATTAGCAGCGACCAGCAGTCTGTAAGTGACACCCATGTGATTAGAGTTCCCCGTGGAAAGCTTTGGCAGGTTGTGAAGATGCTGCTGCTGAATCCACGGTTTTATCACACGCCCAAAGTCAGGAAATACACCGGAAATCGCCATCCGTCTTCCAGTAAGCGAGATGAGAGCCTATTCCAGGGCTGGTCATCCAAATGATTTTAGTGAAGATGTATAGAGTTAACCCAGTAGAGCACTTCCTGTATTACTACATGACATCACAAGTCGAGTGTTTTCAGTTTGAGAGAAGAACTCATCTTAAATATTCAGGGTTTGTGTGTTAAACATGTGTGAATGAAACAAAACACAACTCCAGGTCTGTTTGTGATGAGGAAACATTAGAACAGATCAGAAAATAGTCTAATATGAGCCCTTTAATGAAATAGATAAATGATTAAGCCACAAAGACTGATATAATAAGTTTTCTTCACAGACGTCTCATCCTTCTAAAATTTTAACATCTTCAGATTATGAAAAGTTCGCTCTTCATCCATCTTGTTTTTGTCAGCTCTTTTAACTTCAATATAAACGTCATAATCCCCAAATCCCAAATAACATCTGCGTTAGACGACTCCATCTTATCTCCTCATTTCCTTTTTGCTTTTTTATTTATTTTTTTATGTTTTGTTGTCATCTTTATCGATCTCATGACACCGTTAAGCTTTACGGGGGGGTTACGACTTCATAACCGTCTGTAGACACAAGGCAGCCCCTCTCTCATGTGCGCCTGATGGATGTTATTGCTTTCGATTCATATTTCCTCCATAAATCGGGCCCGCTCTGCTCCGCTGGTACCTCAGGTATTGATCGGCCTTATGGGTAATCAGGTTGAGGATCACGCGCACTGTATTTAGGTATTGATTGGTGTGCTGGTGTCCTCTGGTCTGAGCTCATTCTAAACTCTTGAAAACAGCACTGGAGGTTTGGTGGTAATGTAAGGTAATGGTGGGGGAAGCATGGGAGTCACAGCACCCAAGGGAGACACTGCGAGGGAGTTTATCTTCCTGTTATTTCCTACATTTTCAGAACTTTTCACCGTTCAAATGGTATAATATTTCATTTCAGAAGGGCTCATTTCACCCTGTAATAATTATAATGCTATTGGATTTTTCATTGGAAGACAACCCTTCTCGAGGTCGATAAAGTGTCAAAGTGCCAACGGACAAAACACCAGTGTGTGCTGCTCAGAGCTGGGATTGAACCTGCAACCTTCAGGTTTGTGAGCTAACATTACATCAGACAGGTGACCCATTTGAAACAGTTATGTATCAACTACTTTCTATCATTTTGTAAAAGGTGTGCACTGAGTAACTTTTCTGTTGGTAGGTTCAGCTACTGGTCTCCATGGAGATGTTATCTGTTACTTAGCAACCCTAATGTTAACAAGGATTAAACCTTGTTATATTACACCATAGTTATGATTAGACTTAAGCCCTGTTCGCACATGGTTAGTTTTACCTTGAGACGTCTGAAAAATTGAAATGACCCCACGACATGTATGTTCTTGTGTGTTATGGCCAGACCTCCTTGTCAAAGCCTGACCATCAGATCTCAGACGCTCAGCAGGGCCGGGCCTGGTTAGTACTTGGATGGGAGGCCACAAGGAATTCCAGGTGCCACACGGGGGCGCCAATCACGAAAACTGTCATTCACCCACATTGCCTAGAATTAAAATGGTGTGTGAGTGATGGTGGTGGTTGGAGGGGCCGATGGTGCAGATTGGCAGCCACCTTCCCTCAGTCTGTCCCAGGGCAGCTGTGGCTACAATAATAGTTTACACCACTGAGTGTGGAGTGAAGGAAGAATGAACTGTAAAGCACTTTTGGTGTCTTGTAAGGAGCTGAATAAATGCAAAGATTAATTAATTACTTCATGCACTGACACACACAGCTCCTCTGTCCACACTTTACAAAGCACCAAAAGCTCCCGAACTTCTCTACAGAGGCTACATACTGATGGTCCTCAGTTGCCATGACAACAGGGCTGTACTTCCGGGTCACATCTTTCCCACAGTTTGTTTTCCATTTTTTGTCATTGGATAATACTGTGGTCAGTGGCGAATTACTATTATTCCTGTTGTTCATGTCTGGGTCTAAAATGTGCCGTAGAGACATTCTGAATCACTGTTAGCTCCAATGCACAGACTAATAACAGGACCGTTTACAGACTAGAGCGTTCACACAGGACTACAAACACAGACGACGTTAGTAATTATTTGTATTTACCAGGGGACCCCAGGTAAAACTAGATCAGTGCTTTAAGGGCTTAGTACAAACAAATGAGAAACAAATGACTTAAGTCACATCAGTGCTGAAACTGAAAAATGCCTCCATTGCATAAACCGCATCGTGCACTTTAAAGCTACAATGTGTAACTTTTCTGGTGGAGGGTCCGTCAAACGCTTTTCTCCATGGAGATGTCTTTGTCTGGAATGTTCCACAGTATGGCATTAAACCTTTCTACCTTCATGGAGACCAAACCAGCCCAAGTTACAGGTCAGGTCTGTGGAGAGGCGACCCCACTCACACTCAAAACGCCTGTTTTTCTAGGGATTTTTGAGCTCTAAAAGCACCTGTAATTGTAATGTAAAGTAGAGATGTTTAATGTCACAACATTCCAGGCAGAGCAACAACATATCCATAGAAACCTCCATCAAAAAAGTTCCACAACACGCCTTTCAGCACACAAACCCATAAAAAACCTCCCCCATGCATCTCCTGAGTGCATTAATACCCCATAGCCCCCCTGCATGGCCCCCTGTGTGAGAGGAGCCTGCTGGGACTGGCAGGCTCAGTCTAGGCACATGTTTCTAAAGTGCTTCCTCAGTCTTCTACACTTTTTCTGCTGACGGCCACAAACTCCCATTAAAATTGATTTCACAAATAGTTTTCTCCGACAGCCCATTTCCAAACCCGCCTGATAAAGTCTATTTACTTAGGGCTCATTGAGGGGAATATCGGTTTTCACTCCAGCTTTCCTCACTCCAAAATTAGCCAACAATAAAGTCTGAGAGAGAAGGCTGCTCCTCCGCAAAAAGAACCAATGGAAATGAATTTAGAACATTAAAGGGCCTAAATACATTCATTCCTTCTGTGAATAAGGGCGACTCTCCACGGATCTGACCTGTAATGTAGCATAGTGCTGTAACCTGCTTGTCTTTATTGTGATATATAGGGTTAAACTATACTGTGGAACATTCGAGACAAAGCAATAACATGGACATGAGCAGGTGGCGGACCCTTCACTATAAAATGTATTATATGTTTTCAGTAGTTTCTCACTTCCCTTCTGTATTCAGAGAGTCCGAATTTCTCACGACGATGCATCTGTATAAGCATTTGCCAGAGCTTTCACAGACTGAAGACAGAAGCGAACAACTAAAATGCTAACAACACACTTCCTGAGGGGATATTTTACTTCTCTGTGGTATTAACCACTAACACATACTGTATAATGTATTTCGGTCACCATGTTATCTTTGATCATCTTCAAAATGCCATATTCACCCTAAACAGTGTGTAATTAGTTTCAGATTCCCCTCTCTTTGCTAAGTCACTCCCCCTTCAGAGCGCTTTCACAACACAATCAGTGTGCTTTCCACTCATGTGAAGTTGCAGTGGATTGTTTTGCGTTTTGCTTTTGTATAAATTACGGTAATACGGTGATACGGTGTCCCGCAGCATAAGAAAGTAGTAGTGGTATCAGTTTCATCACCGTCATTAAAAAGGTCTGCAAGGACCTGAAACCACAGCAGGACTTTCTCCCTTCCGCTCTCTCTCCTCTTCACATGTGGTTCCGCTCAGAGATTTCCATCCACACGCAGCGAGGAACAAGAAAAAAACCTGACAGACGCTCCGTGTGTGATGTTGAGCCCAAAAGTTTGTGATGGAGACGTTTTATTGAAGCCGAGAGTGGAGAGGGGACGAGGCGCTGAAGAGGAGAAAGTTCCCGCTTGAGGGTGAAGTCAACCCAATTTATGGTTCTGCATTAAAACGTGTTTGTGTGGACGTGCGGCTCCTACGCACAGCGTCCGACCGACCTGCACCTCCCAAACTAATGCCACAAAACGACGCAGACAATAAGGGCTGTGATTGGTCCTCTCCACCGCTCTACATTTCCGCTGCTCCACTCATTATAGACATGAGTAATAATGTGTTTAATGCAGCTTTGGCACATTTGTTTACGTTTTACACAAACCAAACTTCAAACCACATGGCTCATTTGCATACAGTATAAGTGCTGATAAAAACAGCTCGTGCGCTGATGCTGATGCGATCGAACGCACTGCAAAGTTTGGTTTGATCAGAACTTGTGCCTCATCTTCAAATATAAAGCTGCAACTGTTTCTGAAGGGTTTAGGTGCAAGACACAAAATAATTCTTAATTAGTCCCAGTAATATGGTATGCGTAAGTTTGGATACCGCCCAACCTTAGTATAAATATGAAAATATGCCACAGGGGAGTGTCAGTGGCATAGGCTTGGTTTAAGTACAGGTGTAGAGAGTAAAAGACAAGAGATATGATTGCATTAAGATTAGACTTTAATGAGTGTCATTTCACCACAGTGTGGGGAATGTGGTACAGACGTTCTATCACTAACCGACTGGATTAAAATACACTGGATCTCCCATTGCCCCACCTGCCCTGTTCATTTAAGACTAAACACAGTGAGGGCCTGGGCTCATTCAGAGAGGCTGCTTCTGTCTAAATGAAAGATACACACACACGCACACACACACACACACATACACACACCACACACACACACATACACACACACACACACACCACACACACACACACACATACACACACCACACACACACACACATACACACACACACACTCACACGACATACAGCTACAAAACACTGCTCGATCTCATTGTGATTCAAGACTTTTCTATTGGGACTAATTGACAGCTGTGACACTGTACGTGGTGATTCAATCCATTTTTCATGACCCCAGAGAGAGAGGGAGGAGAGAAAGGAGGGAGGGGTGAGGGGAAAAAGAGACAGGGGGGTAGAGAAAAAGAGAAGAGAGAGAGGGAGGAGGAGGGGAGAAACAAAGAGAGGTGGAGACAGAAAAGAGAGGGGAAGAAAGAGAAAAGAGAGAGAGGGAGAGAGAAGAGGGAGGGAAAAACGGGAGAGAGGAGGAAAGACAAAGAAAGATAGAGGGAGGAGGTGGGGAGGGAGAGAGAGAGAAGGGGAAGGAGAGAGAAGAGGGAGGAAGTGTAGGGGGGAAAGGGGAGAGAGAGGAAAAGAGAGAGGAGTATGAAAAGAGCGCATGAGAGGAAAAGACAAAAAAGAGTAAGAGGAAGGAGGAGAGAAAGAGTGAAGTAGAGGGGCGTAATATTCAAATGTATGGTAGAGTCTAAAATACAGTACATCCTATGGGAATGCGGGGAAAGATATCGGAACATACTGTACGGAGAAAAAAACTACTAAAAAGATTTGAATAGAATCCTGTTTTCCCTCCAAAATTCTTTATGTATCATCACTCTCTCCACTCCCTCACTGGGGTAAGATCCTGCAGTAGCCACAGCTGCCCTGGGACAGACCGTAGACTGTGTAATAGAAGTGACATCGCCCATAGTGTTCTGCTCCAGTCAAATGAAGCTCATCGAGGCTTGCAGTTATAGCGGCTAATCTGCAACTAGGAACCATGTTTGGAAATCTGCACGTGAAACCAAACAACCAATCAGGAGCAAGGATGTTGAAGGTACACACCCCCTCCTGCTCACTCCACTGGTTTGACAGGGGGTGGGCACTTAGCAACAAAGCTGTCAATCAACCTGTTTCTAACACCGGATGCTGGACTTGTCAGTTATTAAAGGGACAGATTGGAATTTTGGACATATTTCCTCATTTCCTGGTGAGCCAGAGTGTTGGAGACGTGTGGAGACACTTTTAAATCTTCCCTCCAGTCCTTGTATTTGCAGAGGTTGCTGGTGCTAGGGTAGTGCATGTCAATGGCCATAGTTGTCCTGCCACAAAAAGAGTCTTACCCACTCCACAGACCCGAGGAAAACTATTAGAACTCCAGACTGTCCCTGTGAACGTCTGTGTCCAGAGAATCATGTTTGAAATAAAACTAACCTTACATTTGAAGGATTTATGTCTGAGCAGCAGTAGTGAGTTGTACTTCCTGATAGAAGCTCGGCAGCGGCGGACTGATATATGAGTCCATCCATCCATCTTCTCCCGCTTAATCTGGCTGGGTCGCTGGGGCAGCTTGCTGCCCAAACCTCATAGCACCTGGATCCCGCTATGAACCCCTCTGTGAGTGGAGCCCACAGGAGGGTGGACGTCATGGTCCTTGATGTTAGTTCAGGTGCTGCATGTTTTGAGTTGATGGGGGAAACCGGAGCCCGGAGGAAACCCATCCAGACATGGGGAGAACATGCAAACTCCACACAGAAAGGCCCGGGCGACCCGTAACTTTCTTGCTGTGAGGCATGAGTGTTGCCACTCAGCCACCTGATATATGAGTCAGTGATGTATAAGGATTTTCAACAGGCAAATTTTGAAATAGAAAACAAAAAAAATATTAGTTTCGATTGAACTTTTTTTCAAATATTTCCAGTGTCAGGTGCATAAATCTGTGTTTAACATTTATATGAAGCATTTTTAGTGTAAAATGTCATGTGGTGCGATAATCTTCAAATAGTTTTATTTTCTAAAACATGGTTGGGATATTAGTCTAAGTTGTGAGTAATATGAAGTGTACAGAAACAAACTGTTGCGTTTCTTTAGATTTTTAATGCATATTGATATTTTCTTTTGCTCCAATATGACAGTCGCCTGCTTGTGTTTAATGAACAAACTACTGCCCTGGAAAATGCATCAAATGAAGAAAAATGCCTAAAGAACCATTGACCCAAGTCGACTTTGTCTGTTATTAAACTCCAGCCATAGAATTAGTTGCAACACATGATGCACGGTCGCACCACATGACATTTGAACACTTTAAGGACAAAAACATGCAGAAGAAGTCATGATTTCTGAAAAAAAAAAGATTTGGTTTCATGGAGGTCAGAGGTAAGACAGAAATGTGCTGAATTATTATGAAATTTGAACCTTTTGACTGAGGAAATTGCAATTGGACAGAAAATTTAGGCGTCATTGACCCATAAAATAGTACATCAACATGCAATGATTCATGCGATGCAAGGTTAGGTTTATTTCAAACATGATTCTAATAAACACAGACATTCACATGGACAGTTTGGAGTTCTGATAGTTTTCCTTCTGGTCTGTGGAGTGGGTAAGACTGTTTTTAGTGGCAGGACGACTATGGCCATTGACATGTAGGAGTCTAGCACCAGCACCTCTGCAAATACAAGGACTGGATGGAAGATTTTAAAAAAAGTATCTCCACACATCTCCACACTCACTAGGAAATGTCTCTTTAATGATCATATCTTAATTTAGGGACAAAATTGTGAGAGGTGCACATTTTTGTAGGCTGATGCGCCAACCACTAAACACTTAAACACCACATTCATACTACGCAAGGTGTGAAGTGTCTTGCCCAAGGACACAGTAACACAAGTTAGTCTTCCTTCTGGCTGTGGGTCCACCGCTGTAACCACTGTCGCCCCATATGTCCATTAAAGGTGCACTCTGTAACTTCCCAGGGAAGAGCACCTGGTTGTGTCTTGGAGATATGCTGGAGAGACTGCTTTCACTGGAATGTACCACAGTATGGCATCAAACTAGCTTATTACTTAACTATAGGTGTTTGTTTTGTTTTTTTTTCCCATAATAAAGCAATACTTTGAATACTACTACTGTAACTGAACGTTTAATATCGTACTGTGAAAAATTCTCGCTTTCTGTCTCCATGGTGACGGAGCCCACACACGGAAAGTTACACAGTGCACCTTTAAACCGTGCATTTTGCTGGCAAGCACAGGTGAGTTGGAGCGCTGTGACTTCTTGCTCTTCACATAAACTCAGAATAATTCATAACCGTTTTATTCATGTAGAGAGGTCCTGACAGCGCCTCCGCAGCCCATTCACTGTAACTGCGATTATTCACCTTTTAATATTCAATGAACCTTTACCACCGCAAAGCCCTGCAGTCCCCTCACAGCCCAGCTCCAAATAGACACACATATATACGCACATATACACACACATATACACACACACCTACACACACACCTATACACACATATACACACACATATACACACAGATATGCAGGGTTTGGTCTATTTTATCAGAGTGCTTCTATACTTTTATACTGTCGTGAACTTGAGCCATATGATTAAAATATAAACTTGAAGAACTGACCTGCTAGAAACATCCACTTATTCTGATAAACTATGTTAAAGGCACACCATGTGGCTTTTTCAGTACTTGCTTGTTCTGGTTTAGTTCTTGATTAGTCCAAAGACCTAATTTAGTCCTGGTTTAGTTCTGGTGTTTTCCATAGTCCTGATTTAGTCCTGGTTTAGTCCTGAGGTACTTTGTCTGTATAAAGTGGTTCAATCCCTGATCTGAGTGACACGTAGTAAAAGTGAAGTGTTCCTCTTGACACTGTTGTATTCAAAATGAAATTATCTTCTTACAAAAATCAGCCCACTCGTTTATTACATTTTACAATAATTACATAATGAATTCTACTTTTTAATGTGCAACCACCTCTGAACTGCCAGTGTTCATAAAAATAAGAATATATGAACCTGTTGAACCTAAACTGTGGATTCATTTGCAGATAAATAATTGGCTCAGTTCACAATAGCTCCTGGCTAAACTCACTGTTGGCGTCACTACTTCTTCTACGACTCTGTATGGAGTGTTTTTTTTCCGCAGAATGATGTTCAAATGAATAAATGCATAAAGATAAGCACGACAGTAGCTCGGTTGGGAGATTGTTTGTCCACTGACCCACAAGTTGGCGGTTCTCAATCCTGCTCCCACAGGTGCACTGCAAATTTCTCTGATCTGACCAAGATTTTAAAACTTCTATCAGGTTCTTCATCTTGTTTTCAGATTTATCGACTTACTAGTTCTGAGATTGCTTCATTCTAGTCCAAAGGTTGTTTATTTTAAGAGAACTTGTCAAGCAAAGTTATCTGTCCATGCAGCGAGATGATTTTACTACTTTTAAGTCATTTTCTGATAGGTGTGTTCACATCTTACATTTTGGACAAACTTTTTTGCAGTGTGAATGCCGTCCTTGGGCAAAACAGTTAACCCACCTCGCCCCCAGTCTCTGTGTACACTAGGGTTTGGCGATATGCAAATTTTGATTCCATTAAACCTTCTCTGCATTTTACCGGGGTACACAGTATTATCATGACTAATTAAGAATGATTTTGTAGCTGCACCTAAACCCTTCAGAAACAGAAGAGAAGCTTTATATTTGAAGATGAGGCACAAGTTCTGATCAAACCAAACTTCTCCAGCGCGTATCTCCCTCCATTTAATGATCTGAGACTCGCCAAGACGAGAAAAGAGCAGAAGAGGCAGATTCAGAATAAAAAGTAAAAGGCGACAGTCCACGGCGTGTGATATTTCCACCGCAGCATGTTGTATCTGACAGACCTGCGCTCTCGGCACTCGGAGAAGTTACCGTCTCCTCAAGCGGGAACTTTCTCCTCTTCAGCCTCGTCCCCTCTCGACTCTCGGTGTTCAATAAAATGTCTCCATCACAAACTTTTGGGCTCAACATCACACACGAAGCGTTAGTCAGGTTTATTTCTTTTTTCTCGCTGTGTGTGGATGGAAATCTCCGAGTGTAACGACGTTTGAAGAGGAGAGAGAGCGGAGGGGAGAAAGTCCAGCTGTGTCTGAAGTGACGGAGTGTGGTGGATCTGGCCTGATGCAGGGTTGTAGCTCCTCAACATTTGCATTCTCTCCCCTGTCATTCAGCCTGAAGCCAAAATTATATTAGGTCATTATGCTCTGCAGATTTTTTTAAATGATGGTAATTAAATTGAAATTAAACTGGTAATACTACCATATTACCACCCAACCCTAGTGTACACTGGTGTATGAATGTGTGTGTGTGAACAGGTGAGTGGTCCTTGATGTAAAGCTCTTCAAGTGCCTCGAAGGTAGAAAAGCGCTGTGTAAAAATGTGACTGTCGTGGGTTTTTCTGTTCAAAATTACACAAATGAGGAGAAAACTTCACTGGAGGAGTCTTCTGCAGTCACAAAGGGAGATGTTTGTGCCTCAGTGGTTATTTGGAGTCATAATACATATTAAAATAATGCCACAGACTATAAAACAATAGGATGGTCTTTACTTGAGTTCATTTACATCTTTATGAGTCGTTTGAGACACAGTGAGGTACCAGCGTCCTGCCGTGAACAGAGCATAAATGTGCTCTGTGTTACTTCTCTGTAGAGTTCACCTGCTTGTCTCCATGGAGATTTTGTGATTTTGAGTGAAACGTTCCACAGTGAGAAACTTTAAACAGGTCTTGCATTTATTAAATTAAATTACAATGATGAAAAATATGGATTTGACCTTTAGCAGGCTCACCTTTCCATAGATCTGACTTATCACTTGTCTTCATGTAGACAGCTATGTTAAATGCCATACTTTGGAACATTTCAGTAACATGCAGTAACAGCTCCAAGTCTAAATGATCCAGTTCGACATGGTGTGTATTTTCTTTTTGGTATTTCTCATTAAAATCATTGAGTCAGAAACAGTGAGTCTGAAGCGGTAGGTGATGTCGGTTGAATCCAGGTGTAATCATTTTGAATGCAGAAGTGCGTTCTAAAGCTGAATGTTCCGCAGGGCAGCTTTAAATGACATCCCATAATGAGCACTTTACAATTCCCTGTCCCAGACCTGCTCCTTCATTTATCAAGTGTGTAAGACTGGAGAGAGTGTAATGAAAGACTCATGCTGCACTTCATTCTGTTCACACGAGCAGCAGCAGCAGTGGTAGTGGTGGTAGCTACTTACATGGTATAAGTAGTAGTTGTAGTAGTAGTAGTAGTAGTAGCTATTAGTGGTAGAAGTACTAGTAGTAGTAGTAGTAGTAGTACCAGCAGTAGTAACAGCAGTAGTGGTAGTAGCAGTAGAAGCAGTAGTAGTAGCAGCAGTAACAGTAGTAGCACCAGTAGTAGCAACAGCAGTAGTAGTAATAGTAGTAGCAGTAGCAGTAGTAGTAGTAGTAGTAGTAGCAGCAGTAACAGTATTAGCACCAGTAGTAGCTGGTAGCAGTGCTGGTGGTCGGCAGCAGTAGTAGTGGTAGTAGCAGCAGTAGTGGTGGTAGTAGTAGTGGTGGTGGTGGTAGCAGCAGTGGTAGTAGTAGTGAGTAGCGGCAGTAATAGTAGTAATAGTAGTAGCAGCAGTAGTAGTAGTAGTAGTAGTAGTAGTAGTAGTAGCAGTAGTAGCAGTAGTAGTAGTAGTAGTAGTAGTAGTAGCAGCAGTAGTAGTAGTAGTAGTAGTAGTAGCAGTAGTAGTAGTCGTAGTAGTAGTAGTAGTAGCAGCAGTAGTAGTAGCAGTAGTAGTAGTCGTAGTAGTAGTAGTAGTAGCAGCAGTAGTAGTAGTAGTCATCGCCGTAGTAATGTGTTATGTTGAATGTAGTTTTATCGCACGTTTTACTTATTCCATCCTGAAGTGGCAGTGTCATTTCATGTGAATCTCGTCTTCACTGTAAATCGAGAAGCTCAAGGTGACATCTGTGAGGACGTCTGTGAGGATGTCTGTGAGGACGTCTGTGAGGACATCTGTGAGGACGTCTGTGAGGACGTGTGTGAGGACGTCTCAGAGGATGTCTGTGAGGACGTCTGTGAGAACGTGTGTGAGGACGTCTGTGAGAACGTGTGTGAGGACGTCTGTGAGGACATCTGTGAGGACGTCTGTGAGGACGTCTGTGAGGACGTCTGTGAGGACGTCTGTGAGGACGTCTGTGAGGACGTCTGTGAGGACATCTGTGAGGACGTCTGTGAGGACGTCTGTGAGGACGTCTGTGAGGACATCTGTGAGGACGTCTTAGAGGACGTCTGTGAGGACATCTGTGAGGACGTCTGTGAGGATGTCTCTGAGGACGTCTTAGAGGACGTCTGTGAGGACGTCTGTGAGGACTTTATGTTGAAAAGAGGATTTGAAACATATCAGATCTTCAAGTGGAAATACCTGCACGAATACACCGTTTGAGTGGGTAGTACTTGTATGTGAGAACACTGAGCCACAGTGAGACAGCAGTGACTCCGGTATAAACTGTTGTTGTGTCTTTAGGCAAGACACTTCACCTCGGTTCTTCTTCTGTCTGAGTCTGAGCCCAGTCATTGGTTCTGGAACAGTGTCCATCTGCCACAGGGACATCAGCTCCTTCTGCTCTCTGAAAAAACTAATCTCTGCCCATCTCTCTTCTTCTCTGTTTGTCACTCTATCTCTCTCTACCTCTCTCTCTCCTTCTCTCTCTCTACCTCTCTCTCCCTCTCTTCCAATAAGTCCCTGCAGTTCACCTGTTCTGTCCATCTCTTCTCAATAAACCCAAACCGTAGTTCTGAGTAGTGCAGCTCGAGCCTTCATGATTGTGTTTGACTTTGTGAGATGATGCACGCCCACAGTCCAATTTTTCTCTCTGCCCATCTCTCACTCTCCCTCCTCCTCTCTTTCTTTCTCTCCCTCTGTCTCTCGGTCTCTCCATCCCTCACTCTCTTGACATGATCTGTCTTTCTATCTGTGTCCCTCTCTATCTGTCTGTCTTTCTTTGTCTTCCCCTCTCTCTTCCTCTCTGTCTCTCTCTGCCTCTCGCTCTTGCTCTCTCTTGATAGGGGGAAGGGGGGGTATAGGGCAAAATGAAGAGAGAGATGGACATGGACAAAGAGAAGAGAGAGACAGTGGGAGGGAGGGAAGGAAGGAAGGAGGGAGGGAGCGGGATAGAGAAAGAGACATAGCTATAGAGAGAAGAATGAAGAGACTCTCTGCCATTCTCCTCTTGCTCTTTTTCTCTCCCCTATCTCCATTTCTCTCTATATATATGTCTCTCTCTCTCCGTCTGTTGCTCCCTCTACCTATCTGTCTCTATCCCTCTCTACCTCCCTCTCTCTTTCTTGCTCTCTCTTTCTCCTCCCTCTGTTTCCCTCTTCTCTCTCTTTCTAGCCTCCTCTCTATTTCTTCCTCTCTCCCTCCCTCCTTCCATCCCTCTCTTCTCTTTCTCTCTGTCCATTTCTACCTCTCTCCCTTCCTTTCGCTCTCTCTTTTTCACTCTCCCCCTCTGTCTCTTTCTCATCATCTGCTGTCTTTCTATCTGTTTCTCTCTGTCTCTCTTTATCTGTTTCTTTCCCTCTCTCTCTCTATGTCTTTATCTTCTGTTTCTGTCTTTCCCTTCCTCTTTCTCTATATACAATACATCTATCTCTCCCTCGCTCTCTGTGTCCCTCTCTCTCCCTTCCTTTCTCTCTCTCGCCTCCTCTCTCTCCCTCCCTTTGTTTCTCTCTTTTCTTCTCTATTGCCCCTCCTCTTCCTCTCCCTCCCCGTCTCTTCCTCTCCCTCCTCTCTGTCTCTTCCGCAGATGGAGTAGTTTGACATTTCCTTCTCGTACTTGGACGCGTTTGCAGCCTCCTGTTTTTGTCTTTTGCAGTTTTGTGTTTCTTGTTTCCTCCACACACACGATAACACTGATGAGACGAGGATTCGGTGGTTTGGGGATTTGGAGTTTGGGAAATGGCCCCTGAGGCGTTTGTGTTTGTGTTTGCAGAGGTGGAGAAGTTTCACTGTGAAAACATTCCTACTGTATCCAACCTGATTGCAGCTCACACTTACATCAGACTTGAACGCAGAGGAGGACAGATTAGAAGCGAAAAGTTTTCCTCAAAAGTCGACCACAATATTATTAAAGACGCCGCGTCTGATTTTTACCATCTTTAAATGTCACTAACAGAACAAGTGCATTTCAAACAGTTTACAGCGTCCTCATTACTCACCACGATGACTTTGGAAGCGTTTTTTTTACCAGAGCGAGTTTTTCTGTCACTGAAACGCTAACAACAACTAGCATGCTAACCACACACTTCCTGATTATTGGACGATAAAACACAGTGGACTTATTTTGACCTCAATATACCCATACTGTTGTTGTTATATTGGAACCTGGGAAAAAAATGGACAAACTTGGTGATTTTCAATCCTGATTTTATTTTTAATTATTTATTGCAGTAATAATTTGAGGAAATGTAAAGGAACAAACACATTTCTGTTTTAAAGCGTTTCCACTACAGACGTGCTGACAGTGGAAAACGCATTTTAACCATATTACCAAAGTAGAATCTGAAATCTGTAAAAATGATTCCGGAGTACGGTGCAGTGTGCAGTTCAGTGAACCAGCTGTAGAGGGCAGTGTGCATAGACTGTATCATTCTGCCCCAGGACAACTATGGCTACAACTAAGTGAATGAATATTGCACCAAACTTTAAATCGACTTGTCGTTATGTTTTATGAACAACTTAACCACAAAACTATTAAACATTACATTAAATTTACTTTATTTTTGAACTGATAACTAATTTTTATTTTATTCATTCTAACAATATTGTTTTAGATTAAACATGCACTACATAACTTTTCTGGTGGGGAGTTTGTGACCTGTTTGTCTCCATGGAGATTGTATTGTTTTGCTTGTAATAAAATGTTCTATAGTACAGCACAAAATGTATATATCTCCATGGAAACAAGTCAGACAGAAAAAATAAATAAAAATCTACTACACCTTTAAATAATAATAATAATAATTGTTAAAGCTGCACTATGCAACTTTTCAGGGTGGAGAGGATGCCACCCGCTTGTCTCCCTGCACAATTGTTTTTGGAATGTTCCGCAGTATGGCATTAAACTTATAGACCCTTTTAGCCTGAGTAAACAGTGATGACGTAGGCTCATTTTGGCAACAGAAGTACGACAGAACTCAGCAGTTTGTTGAGCTCTGTGAAAGGATTATCGTCAAAAGATCAAGAATATTTCCTCAACAAGCTGATTTTGACAAATGGTGTCAGACTGCCAGGTCCTTGTACGATCAGTGAGTAAAACTGTAAAATTTTAGTCCGCCGATAGAATATTGATTCTGACAAACACGCACAGAACAACCAGACATTCTGGTGCTGGAAATGTTTTTATCTCCGTCTTCTTCTGTCCGTGTTCAGTCTGAATGAATCAGAATGAATGGGGAACAATGACACTTCTGTTGCCAAAATGTGCGTGCAGCTTTTTTTAAATCACCTCCGCCCTAAAACAGTCTATAAGTCTGGCATTTATTTAACTACAGATGCGTTTATTGCTGAAATGCACACCTTTAAAAACACCCACTGTTTCTGTGAGTGGGCTTGCCTCTCCACAGAGCTGACTGGGATATAAATGGGGCTAGTTCCAAACATTCCAAGAAAAGCAATCTCCATCATCTCCATGGAGACCAGCACATGGCATTTACCGTCCACCAGAAAAGTTCCATCATGCGTCTTTGTAATATATTTTTAGCTCAACATCAGACAAACAGTGAAGCTCTGGAATGTTCCACAGGATGACATTAAACCTTTTTATCGCCATGAAGATCAAACCAGACCAAGTGACAGGTCAGATCTGTGGAGAGGCGACCCCGCTCACAGTCAGAATGTGTTTTTTTTTTTTAGGTATTTCTGAGCTCTAAAACCACCTGTAATTGAGTAAATGTAAAGTCGAGCTGTTTAACGTCACACTGCAGAACATTCCGGGCAGAGCAGTGACGTATCCATGGAGAAAAGCAGTTGTCGGACCCTCCATGTGTGAACACTACACATTTGAGCTCTTCTGTCTTCTCCCCTTCTTCTCTGTATTCTCCTCCATGTTTTAGCTCCAAGAAACTCCATAATGCAGCTGTGTGATCGATGTGTGCAATATGTTACAGGAGCTATGGACACATGGGCGGTTCTGCTACAGAGGTCTTCAGGCTACACTCATGATCAGGACCAATTCAATTTACAGTGTGTGGAGATACAAACTTGTCATTTTGTGAACGATGATGTAATTGAGTTGCTGACAATGATCTGTGCATTTTATAGGATGAGTTCAGGTAACACCCTAGCATTTTAAGCAGAAAAAAGCTTTAGACTTACGCTCGATCCACAAGGGAAGTGATTTGGACACAGTAGGCCACACATCACAATAAATATAAAAAAGAGAAAACATAGAAATGGTGATATTACATTTAAAATAAGTTGCACGTTTAGCAAGAGACTGGTGTTTAAATTATTACACAAAACTGACATTTTGTGAGCTTTAAGTCATGTTAGAATGTTGTTTCCTTCTCAAAAATAGATCTGGAGTTGTTTTGTTTCATTCACACACCAAGAGTTTGTTTTTACACTTGACAATTCCGACTGTTGTCCTGACTCCACCGGTAGGAAAACAGCACCAAAACCTGCATACATCTTCTGAGCAGACACTTCACAGCAACATCACGTGACTCTGAGGAAGAGCGCAGGGAGCAGGCCAAATGGGGATGAAAACAAAGTCTAGGTCGGAAACAAGAACCTTATGAGCTCTATTCACAATCTAGTGCCTCCGCGACTAGACAGGACTCAGAATACACTCGGCGTTTTGCAAGAACCGCCACAACCCAACCCAAGTAGACAGTATATGCTATCCTCCTTTGGACTTCCTTTGTCAAATAATAACTTAGCATTTTTTATTGTACCTTTATTTCACAAGTTCACCTTGCAGAAACAACAATTCTCCTGACAGACATGTTTAGGCCCTGATTTGTTTGCTGCTGTTACTTGGACACCACTGAGCATTCCAGCGCATTCCAGACGTCACCACCAAATATTGGCTCCCCGTGCACCTCCGTATAGAATACAAAATCCTCCTGCACACCCACCACTGTCTCTACGGTGATGCCCCCACCTACCTCACAGACCTGCTCACACTACATACTTCAGTCAGGACCCGGTCAGGCCAACAGCACCGTCTGCTCCCGCCCAGGACACGCCTCAAGACCATGGGGGACCGAGCCTTTGAAGCCGCCGCTCCACGACTGTGGAACGCTCTACCTGACCACCTCAGGGCCCCACAGACGGTAGAAGCTTTTAAAAAAGGACTCAAAACCTATCTTTTTAGAAAAGCTTACAACATTTTATGATGTTTTTAATGTTCTTTTTATTGTAGCTTGTGTAGCACTTTGAGATTTGGAATCAAATGTAAAGTGCATTATAAATAAAATTTATTATTATTATTATTATTATTACCAAATAGCAGCGATTGGTTAAAATAAAAAAGTACCCACCTATCATACAGCAAACCAATCCTAATGCTGCGAGGTCAGATGGTTTCCACCAAGTGAAACCGGCTCAGGAATCAGGCTACGAGTCACGCTTACCGGAAAACGTTTGGAAACCTACAGATGATGACTACATCAGAAGTAATTATAATAGAATATAACAGAATAATTAATAGATCATTTATAAAAGGAAAAAAAAAAAAAAGAATACAGTGACATCTAGATGAAGAAAACTGGGACATTTTCTCAGTTTTCACAGATTGGAGTTTCGATCGCCAACAGAGCCCAAAGGAAGTCATCATCTACATCAGGCATGTCCAAACTATGGCCCGGGAGCCAAATGTGGCCCTCAGACCAATTGTTTTTGGCCCTCAGGCTTCCAGGTGAATTGGCCCATATTACCACAAGTAGTACTTTTTACTGCATGTTTTTGAAATCTACCTTGATCAAGCAAATGTAGTTTGTCTTTCTGAGGGTCTAAGCCTGAACAAAGGTCTGGAGGGTCATTCAAACCTGTTATAAATGCACAGATTTGAATTACTCACTGTTTTGATCATCAGTCTGACCCCCGATCGGCCCTCACGCTGGTCTGTGTTTTAATATGTGGCCCTAGATGAAAAAAGTTTGGGCACCCCTGATCTACATGTTTCCAAACGTCTTCCTGTTTTGTAACGTAAGCGTGAATAGAGCTCATAACATCAATTATCAGAAGACCAAATGAACCTCATTGGACTCTACTTTGTTCCACTTTGTGATGTCACACTGCAAGAAACTAAATCTAGTCAAGATAAGATGAGTTGAATTAAGAAAGTTTTATCATGATTTGAGTAAATTTCACTTGAGATGCAAAATGATCTGCCAGTAGAAGACTTTTTGAAATTCAAATATGAAAATATATCTTGCTACACTTAAAATAAGAAAACTTTTTGCACTTTAAATAAGAAATAAAATCTAATGTTGCTTGAATAATGAAAAAAAACAAAACTCTTATTCCACTAGCAGATCATTTCACTTGTCAAGTTGAATCTGCTCAAATAAAGTCAAATTGAAGTCATTTCAACGTACCTAGATTTTTTTTTTTTTTTTTCAGTACGTGTAGTGGTAGTTTTCACTTTAACAGTTACATTTGTGTGTCAAACATGTGTGAATGAAACAAAACACAACACCAGATGTGTTTGTGGTGAGGAAATGACATGAGGACAGAGTTCAGAGAATAGTGTCATCTGAGCTCTTTAAGATGCAGAGATGACAGGTATGTGCTAATGAAAGTCCTGATGTTTATCCCAGGTTATGGTTAATGTATTTGTAATTACGTGGCTGATGCACGTGTTAGTGAAAGGGCATTGGCGCTCTGGCACTTCATGTGGTGTTTTGAGCGGTTTTACATGCAGACAGCCTGTCGAATATAATAAGGTGTTCTGTGGTGTGCATTTGACCCAGGCTGCATGTTTTAACACGCTTAATTATCTGAAAGCCACTCTCTGCCCCCTCTCCTCCTCTCCTCTTCTCCTCTCTTTCTCACTCATCTCTCTCTCTTGTGTTCAGGCGTCCCCACCAAACCTGAGATCTCTGGCTTCAAGGCGGCGGTCCCTGAGGGGGAGGAGGTGACCCTGACCTGCACCTCCAGTGGCAGTAAGCCCCCTGCTGAGCTGCACTGGTACCGCGGGGACACCAGGCTCCAAGGTAAAAAGTTGAAGGATCACATAAAAGGTGGACGGAGAGATGGTGATGGTGTGAGGGTGTGGGAGGAGAAGGAAGACAAGGTGACTCTGTTGTAGATAGAGCTGTGTGTGCAGAGGCTGTAGCAGAAGGAGAGTTTGTGTGTTAACTCAGCCTGATGTTGTTTGGTCTCCATATGTTGCTACAGATGCTGGAGGTGTGTTTATGTGCTTTGGTACAAGCCCATTTCAATACTATTATTTTAAGAGCAATGTTTAAAGAGGACGTATTTGACTTCTATGGAGTATTTACCTCTAACACCACATATTTACATCACCATGTTATGCTACTAAGTAGGTGTGTTAATTTCAGAGTAGTTTCAGTGTAGCGCCCCCTTCAGGCAGATATAAGTCAGTGTCCACCAGTGTCTGACAGAACTGAAGAAGCAGCTTGGATGAGCTGCGACCAGTTTTTCAACTGTGTCCAGTTGAAAAATAGAATTTCTCCTTTGCCGTGGATTGTACCTGGACGACAGAGGGATTCACTCACATCACCATGTTACCTTTACTGATCTGAAAATGCTCTGTTCACCGAGAGCCATGTTTTTGAAGCTAAGCTTTTGAAGCTCTGATCCTGCCCTCCCTTTGCTCTCCACAGGATGTATCACATTTGAAATGTGATGCATTTATTTTCAGGATGATCAGGTGGACAAGCTTTAAATTCCAAACTTGTGAAAATGTATTTTGGCATCCTGCAGCACAGATCCAAACCTGCACATTTTAAAAATGTGACAGTTTCCAAAGTGCTGCACAGACAAATCAAGACTATAAAAGAGTAAATCATATAAACCAAGAGACCAAGACCAATAGACCAAGAGAAACTTTGCTATATAATATATATTTGGACACATCACAATACAATATAAAAAGAAAGAAAAGATATAAATGTAATAATCCATTCTATATAAGTAGCAAAAACACATGAAGAGAAACAGACAATAAAAAGTGTTCAGATACCTAAAGCCAAAATAAATGCAGCAGATCAGAGTTTAAACGTGTGGTCTTTTCTTCTGTAGCTTCAGGAGTATAGTTCAGGAGCTCCTGTGCTCCAGCAGCTCCAGAGGACACAGCCCAGTGATTACACAGATGTGTCCCAGGGAGGGAAGCCTGTTTGGGGCATGGATCAGAGCTGTGCCCTCCTCTCCTGGGCACCACCAGAACATGCTGAGTCTGAGCTTCCACTCTATCCTCTCTTCCGCTCCAGTCCTCCTCCTCCCTTTTTTCCACTCCTCTCTCTCTCTATCCCTTCTGCTCTTCTTCGTCCCTCTCTCTCTCATCCTTTCTTCACTCTCTCTACTGCCCCCCCTTTCCTCCTGGACCCTCTTTGATCTCTGCTTTCTAATTTCCACTCTTCTTTTCCTCCTCCTCGTTCTCTCCTTCTCTCATGTCCTTTCCTCACTATTGCTTGCCCCTCCTTTCCTCCTCATCTCCCTTTTCCTATTTCTATCCTATCCCCCCTCCTTCCTCATCCAAATTTAAACAAAACAAAGACTGTAAGACTTTTAATGATCCATCCATCCATCCATCTTCTCCCGCTTAATCCGGCTGGGTCGCGGGGGCATCTTTCTGCCCAATCCTCATAGCACCTGACCCCCCCTATGAACCCCTCTGCAGGTGGTGAGCCCACAGGAGGGTATTTTAATGTCTTCTGCACAAAACGTTCAAAAAAGATTCTAATCCATGTGTTCCTAACATTTACGCAAACATATTTCTCTGCCTGATATGTTCCACAGTGGGACATTAAACAGCTCTACTTTACTTTTACTCAGTTACAGGTGGTTTTAGAGCTCAAAAACACCTAGCAAAACAGACATTCTGACTGTGAGCGGGGTCGCCTCTCCACAGATCTGACCTGGAACTGGGTCTGGTTTGGTATCCGTGAAGATAGAAAGGTTTAATGCCATACTGTGGAACATTCCAGACAAATCAATAACAAGAAAGCATTTAGCGCACCCTCCAGCAGAAAAGTTACACAATACAGCTTTAAATAGAAATAGAAGACTTACAAGACTTTTCTTATCTTCGTATTTATTCTTCCTCTTTATATCTAAACTGTGGGTGCACTGAAACACTTATTGGACATAATGAAAGCGCTTTGCAACACAGACTAGCTTTTAATTACCCTTTGCAAATTTGAAACTGATAAATATTAATGCTAAAAGGTTACGCTAGCAATTAGGCACGCCACAAATTGGACTCTGGCTAACCTTTCCGCAGACACTGGGAGTCTTAATACCACAACATGGCCTCTGTGTGTGTGTGTGTGTGTGTGTGCGTGTGTGTGTGTGTGTGTGTGTTTATGCCGAGCTCTTTGAAATGCACTTTCACTTTCACTGTGACGTTCCACCGGAGCAGTGTCATGATGCAGATAGTGCAGCGCGGATCTTGCAGCACTAACTTTTTGAAGAAGTTTGAAGCTTTTGGACACCGTACTTTTACTACTGATTTACTTGAGTAATTTTGTACGTGCAGTAACAGTACTCTTCCGTGAGGAAAGGTTTGGTTACTCCTTCCACTGTGAATCTGAAACACAAAAGATAAAAGAATGAGTAGAACATTTGTGTTTTTTGCACCTTTGTGTCGGGTGATAAGATTTTCAAAATTCTAAACCCCCATTAGGATGGTTGATAAAATAAATAAATAAATAAATAATGAAAAGAGCCTGTAAGATTGTGCGTTCTCAGGTCATAATCTGAGGGACTTCTGATGCTGCTTTTTTTTTTTTTTTGCTTTATGGTCAATCGCAAAAACACAGATTTAGCATTTTGGCAAAACAAATGATAATTCCGAAATTGTGATTTGTGAGTCCTGGTTTAGTCTTAGGTTAGTCCTGGTTTAGACCTGATGCAGTCCTGGTTTAGTCTTAGTTTAGTCCTGGTGTTGACCTGATGTAGTCCTGGTTTAGTCTTAGTTTAGTCCTGGTGTTGACCTGATGTAGTCCTGGTTTAGTCTTAGTTTAGTCCTGGTGTTGACTTGATGTAGTCCTGGTTTAGTCTTAGGTTAGTCCTGGTTTAGACCTGATGTAGCCCTGGTTTAGTCTTAGGTTAGTCCTGGTTTAGACCTGATGTAGTCCTGGTTTAGTATTAGTTTACTCCTGGTGTAGACCTCATTTAGTCTTAGTTTAGTCCTGGTTTAGACCTGTTAGTCGTGGTTTAGTCTTAGTTTAGTCCTGATTTAGACCTGGTCTAGATCAGATTGGTCAAAAATAGGGACATCTGGGACATTTCTTTATAAAACTGGAACAAATCAGTGGTTTTGGATAAATCTGCTGGGACAGGGGACACAGAGCTGAAAACTGGGACTGTCCCGGGGAAATAGGGACGTCTGGTCGCCCTAGCATTGTGATTTGATTGGGATGTGTCGATATCCAAAACTTTTGATACAATATTTTCATGATATGCATCACACGGTTCAATATTTATCACAATATTTTGTGGAGGTGTCAATATGCCTCTTTTTCCTTTTAAAATGTCCTGACACACATCTGGCTCTGTTATAATTAAGGATGAAGATTTAAAAGTGCTTAATAACATTTCTTCATGAAGTTTGCATTGAAACAGCAAAGGATCATGGTCTATGTAGTCCTAGTTTTGAGCCCTGTGTCCCCTGTCCCAGCAGATTTATCCAAAAACCACTGATTTGTCCCAGTTTTATAATTTAATACCTGCCAACAGTAAAGACAGGCATGAACTGTCATTAGTTTAGTTGAAATACAAAAAAAAATCTGCTTAAAAATAACCAAAACACACACACAAAATGACCACAGTGACTCATGTTAGTCATGAATTGTCTCTGCATCATAATTATCCTTAATTTTGCACTCTTTTTACAATGTTATAATTATTATTTATAATTATAATTATAATTATAATTATAATTATAATTATAATTATTATTATTATTATTATTATTATTATTATTATTATTATTATTATTATTATTATTATTATTACAATTTTATTGCTTTATTATTACCAACTACCAAAAAATAAGAATGTCCTAGTTTTTTTATTTAGAAAATTTTTTATTTAGAAAAATAAAATTTAGAAAATGTAATATAATGTGATGGCTCATGATATTATTGTGAGACTTTTGACTTGGGTTGTTCCTATATCAACACTGGTATCAGCAAAAGCTCAGATATCGCACATTATTCAGGTATCAGTATCGGCAAGTACTCAGACCAAATCATAGATCCGATACTACTCTGTATTTTTCACAATGAGGAACTGTAGACTATATTCTGTGACTATAGGTGGACTATAGAGCAGAGGTCTCCAGCCTTTTTCCTCTGGTGAGTTACCTTTACCAAAAGAAAATGCTAAAGAGCTTTTAGCTGTAACGAGAAACTGAGCATAGGAAAGTCTTAGATGTGGAACAGTTAGATCCCTATAAAACAAACCTTTATCCTTTTATTCGTGCAAAACATTAGGCATCAAAATGATACACTTACAATGGCAGTTCATCAAATTTGAGTCATTCAGGACAAGTTCAGAAATCCTTTGGTGCGCCGCTTGAAGGGGGTGGAGAGCTCCTGGTTGCAAACACCGGCTCTAGAGGCTCTGTAAACACTTTAAACACACTGATAATGACAGAAAAGACATTTGTGTTTCCTCTTTGATACCTTCATTTAGCCTTTAGTGTGGATGTTCAACTTAATAGAAAAAAACTGCACTACAGAGAGTGCAGCCAACAGCAGAGACAACAGCCTAACTGGGACTTTGTTTCCTCTGCAGAATGATCCATGAGCTCTGAGGGTGAATGTCTTCTACAGGCCTCACTGTCGGTTTAATCTGTGCTCTGTGCCAGAAAGTAACCAAGCAGAAAAGTAGAAGTGCTTAAATCAGCTCTACTTCTGCTCATAATCATTAAATATTTGACTCTTAACACTTCTCAAAATCTCATTTCTTCTTTGATATTTTCTTCACAGATAGTCTTTTAGTAGATTTATTTAACTGCTCTGTACTGTAGCTAAATAAGTCGCTTTAATCTACTTCACTTCACACTATGTGGTATCGGACTGATATCGGTACTGGTGAGGCCAAGTATTGGATCGGACTAAAAAAAAAAACTGTATCGGAACAACGGTACTTTTGACCTTATGATATGATATTTTGGTTATTGTCACATGTGCAACTGTAGTTTGCAGCTGATGTCATCAGCCTTCTCTGGGGCTGTGATGCTAACTGGAAGCACCACTCTGTCTGAAGCTCTGTCACTCAAGTTAATCTGAGCTAATCTGAGTCGCTCTCACCTTCTGGTTGAAAATCAGACCCCTAAACAAGACCACGACCGCTCGGGCTGATCACAAAATGTAATATTTCTTTGTAATATTTCTTTCATTGTATTTTAAAACATTTTGGCAGTGTTTCCTAATGTGTGCATACTGTCACCATGGTAACTGCAGTACATTTCACCAATAGAGGTGCATGTAGAACACCCCCATTTTTTTCCTTTTGGAGTCTGTGCTTTGAATTTCAGTCTTATTTACAGTTCTGCCCTTCCAATCATATTAACCTTTATTTATTGAATTATTCCTCTCTTCTGTCCTTTCCCTCTCTCTCTTCCTCTCTTCTGTCCTCCCCCTCTCTCCCTTCCTCTCCTCTGTCCTTCCTTATCTCTCTTCCGCTCCTCTGTCCTTTCCCTCTCTTCCTCTCCTCTGTCCTCCCCTTTCTCTCTCTTCCTCTCCTTTATCCTCCCACGCTCTCTCTCTTCCTTTCCTCTGTCCTCCCTTTTCTCTCTCTTCCTCTCCTTTGTCCTCCCACTCTGTCTTCCTCTCTACTGTCCTCCCTCTCTTTCTCTTCCTCTCCTCTCCACCTCTTCTCTCTTCTTCTCCTCCGTCCTCCCTCCTTTGTCCTTTCTCCTCCTCACCTTCTTTCTAATCCCTCTCTCCTCCCTCCTTCCTCTACCTTCTCTTCTCTTTTCTCTGTATAAACATAATTGTGCTCTGATTGATTTTCAGAAAACAACTCAACTCTTTTTACACGAGCTTTAATTACACCTTTACTTGTAGACAAATATTTGAATGTAGTTTAAAATTCAAAGACTAAACAATGACTAAATAAAACAAACCCAGGATGGTTCATTGTATTAGTTTAGTTGATTATGGAGAAATTAACAAATATGAAATGAAATTAAGGTGAGTACACAGGACAAAGGCCCACTGTGTCACATTCAGAAATAAAATCGACTTCAGGAGAAGGACACCCCCTCATGCACCAGTGAACATCCAGGGGCAGGACATTGAGACTGTGGACAGCTTCAAGTACCTGGGTGTTCACCTCAACAATAAACTGGACTGGTCCCATAATTCCAATGCCCTGTACAAGAAGGGCCAGAGTCGCCTCCACCTTCTGAGGAGACTGAGGTCCTTTGGTGTGTGCAGGCCCCTGCTCAGGACTTTCTACGATTCTGTGGTAGCCTCTGCTCTCTTCTACGCGGTGGTCTGCTGGGCCCCAGGCAGCACTGAACGGGACAGGAAAAGACTGAACAGGCTGGTCAGGAGGGCTGGCTTTGTCCTGGGCTGTCCCCTGGACTCTGTGGAGGAGGTGGCTGAGAGGAGAGTGTTGTCCAAACTTACATCCATCATGGACAACACCTCTCACCCCCTGCACCAGACTGTGGAGGAGCTGAGCAGCTCCTTCAGCGGCCGTCTGAGACTCCCTCAGTGCAGGAAGGAGCTACCGCAGATCATTCATCCCCACTGCGGTCAGACTGTACAACTCCTCTGTGCAATAGCCATGTTTGTGCCACTACTGGACTGTGACAACTGCACTGATTTTGTACTTTCTTTATTTTATATATATAGTATTTATATTTCAATTCTCTTTGTAAATTGTGTACATATACTTATTCACTTTATATTATTATTTTTTATTATTATTTCTATTTGTATTATTGTTTATCTTGATTGCATCACACTTTTTTCCCCCTTTTTTGCACTAAACTGTCCTGGAGCTACTGTGACTGTTGAATTTCTCCACTGTGAGATCAATAAAGTCCTATCCTATCTTATCTTATCTTATCTTAAAATAAACAGACATTCTGGCTGTGAGCAGGGTCGCCTCTCCACAGATCTGACCTGGAACTTGGTCTGGTTTGGTCTCCATAACGATAGAAAGGTTTAATGTCATACTGTGAAACATTCCAGACAAAGCAATAACATGTCCATGGAGAAAAGCATTTGACAGTCCATCAGAAAAGTTACACAATGCCCCGACTTGTTTCCATAGAAATATTATTGTTTTCTATAGATCAGGGAACACGCGGCTCTTGAGCCGCATGCGGCTCTCGGTCAATAAACATGCGGCTCTTTGCCTCTCATCATATTTTCTATATACTGCGGCTCTTTGCCTCATTTCATGTTTTTTTTTTCCCTCTTAAACCACACTCAAATCCATCAGAGGGTATCAAAAACAAATAATAGATGATATTAATAATAAATTTAATTTGGCAGATTGGGTGTTTTTATGCTGCTCCGGACACGTAAATAACCAATCATCTGCGCGGGTTACGTCTAATGCACATTTCATGTGCGTGCAGACTCTTCCCCTCATGGTCAAAATGGCAAAATGCAAAGCTAAACGAAAATATGAAGATGAACACAGGACATTTGTGGAAGAATGGGAAGATGCTTACTTTTTTATTGAATGGAATGGCAAATCACTCTGTTTATTATGCAGTGCCACGATATCGCATTTCAAGGCTTCAAATCTTCAGCGTCATTTTAGCACACAGCATGCTAAAATTGACAAAGAATTCCCCAAAGGTCCTGAACTACGCAAGCAAAAAATTGAGCACCTTGAAAAGCCAGGTAAAAAGACTCAAATGTTTCCGAAATTGACCAAGCCTGGAGAAACTATGACACTTGCCTCCTATAAAGTGGCGTGGAGCGTTGCCCGTGCGTAGGAATGAAATCCGTGCATATTGGGGAAATCTGTGCAAATTTGGGAAATTTGTGCATATTTGGCTGTAGTTGAGCGTAAAATAAATATTCGTAAACTCTCGTGAGTCCAGTCGTACATAAACTGTGTTGTGTGTATCTTTTTCCGTCAGAATACGGACTGAAAAGTTATGACATCAAGAATTACAATTACGAAATGAAAAGTTATGATTACGCTTTCTTCAATACGACTTTACTGTCAAAAATACGTCATCACTTCACACAGATATGAACAGTAGATCTCGCATTCAGCCTCTTGGCGTTAATACCGCCGCCATCTTGGTACAGGCTTCCCTGGTCTAAGGGTCACTGACGTCATTTGACCAAAGCTTTTTCACAGGATCAGTGAGCAGAGATGCCGGACTTTTGTCCCACACATACGGACTGAATCTAAATAATTTATTTCTTAATATAGTTTTAATTGATTCTTCCACAAAAATCAAAGTTGTTGTTTTTTTTGCCCCCACATATCTGTGCATCTGAAGTGTGTTCAGTAGTTGTGTGTGTCAGAGAGAGGCAGAGAATTAAATAGCGAGAGTGTGAGTGTGTGTGTGTGTGTGTGTGTGTGTGTGTGTGTGTGTGTGTGTGTGTGTGTGTGTGTGTGTGTGTGTGTGTGTGTGTGTGTGTGTGTGTGTGTGTGTGTGTGTGTGTGTGTGTGTGCGTGTGTGTGTGTGTGTGTGTGTGTATGTGTGTGTGTGTGTGTGTGTGTGTGTGTGTGTGTGTGTGTATGTGTGTGTGTGTGTGCGTGTGTGTGTGTGTGTGTGTGTGTGTGTGTGTGTGTGTGTGTGTGTGTGTGTGTGAGGAGATGAGAGACAGGTGCCTGTGTGTGTGGAGGGGGTATCTGACCTCCAGGGTAGCTGCTGTGTTAACTCTGGCTAAGCTGCATTTGATGTGTGTATTGAGGGTGGACACTTTCCTTGAAATGAACACAAGTGTAATACTTGCTGTTGTATTGTAAGGACTGGAGTGTGTTATGGGAAATAATATGGTTTTAATTGCGTGTGTTTGTGTGTCTGTCTGTCTTGGCAGGTCAGTGCATGGTGTGGCTCTTTGACTCTCAGTTAAAAATTTCGGCTCTTTGTGTCAAACTTGTTCGCCACCCCTGCTATAGCATGTCCCACAGTATGGCATTAAATATCTGTTTCCATGGAAACAAGCCTGTAAAAGCACCAAGCCAGTTTTAGCTCATTTTAGTATTATTACCTGCAATCGAATAAATGCAACATATATGAGTTTAATGCCACATTGTGACACCTTTTGAGCAAAGCAATAATATCTCCATGGAAACAAGTTGGGGCATTGTGTAACTTTTCTGGTGGAGGGTCCATCAAATGCTCTTCTCCATGAAGATGATCATTTTGTCTGGAATGTTTCACAGTATGGCTTTACAACTTTCTATCTTCATGGAGACCAAACCAGACCAAGTTCCAGGTCAGATCTGTGGAGAGGCGACCCCACTCACAGTCACAATTTTATTTATTTCTGAATGTGACACACTGGCCCTTTGTCCTGTATAATCACCTTAATTTCATTTTACATTTGTTAATTTCTCCATAATCAACAAAACTAATAAATAGAACCATCCTGTGTTTGTTTTATTTAGTCTTTGTTTAGTTTAAGACACTACAGACTCCAGACTCCTGTTCCTCCCCCTGGTCTGGAGGTAAAAGAGGGAGTCCGGGGTCGGACATATGTAAAGCCTCTGGGGGGTTTTGGGTCAGACCTTGTGGAGGGAGAGTTGGTTTCAGTTCTTTTTGTTTTATGGGTGATTTGATTTTGATGTTTCCGTGTTTAGTGTAGTTTTAAGGCTCTTGCAGTAAATCTAATATTTAACTTTAGTGCAAAGTGAAGTGACCTTTGATAGCTGACCTGTAGGACATTTTGTTCTTACCTGGATGCAGGTGCTTCCTGTGGGGGACCATTATAAAAACAGTTCAGCTCAGCCACTGAGCCAGCGTAACCTGGTACACGGGTTTTGTTTTTTTTAATTTCTGTCTTTTTTGCCTAATTTGAGCAGTTATTTTTGATAAATATTATGTATGATGAGATCCCTCCTGTGGGCTCACCACTCACAGAGGGGTTCATAGGGGGTCAGGTGCACAGACTGGGGGTGAACAGCTGCCCCCACGACTCAGCCGGATAAAGCGGGAGAAGACGGGTGGATTATGTATGATGTAAAAATAACCAAAATATCATTATATGGTCTGGTCAAAGGTCTCAAAATAATATCGTGGACCATCACAATATCTGGAATCCAAAGTCTCTTTGCTTAAATGAACAGTTCTGATGCAGAAATAGCTAAAAAAAAAAACACAGAGGGAACTACATAGACCATGATCCTTTGCTAAGTTTCAGTGCAGACGACATGAAGAAATAACTGTTCTAAGCACTTTTACATCTTCATTCTTTGGATTTAATCTTGTGAAGCATTTTTAGAGGAAAAAGGAGCTGATTCACAGTTTTATATTGTAATAAATCTGGTACAGTGAGATGTTTATGGTGAAAATATCGTACACAGAGATTTGGATCTCGTTCCATCCGTAATGACAATAAATGTTGCACCAAATGACTGGTCAAAGCATTTTAGAATGTCACTCTTGTTATTCTGTAGAATATCGTAATATCATGAGCTTTCCCACAATATCACAATATATATCCTGCTGAGAGGTTTAGACCGTAACCATATCGTATCGAGAGACTTGGATATCACACCCCTATTAAATATGTATTACTTTTTTGCTACGATTCCACATTGAATTTTGGCATTTTTTGGTGCAATGGAAGTCCACATTGGCCGCTTCCACACCCTGAATTCTAAAATCACCTTGAACTGAACTCCATGGAAACAAGCAGGTGATGGACCCCCAGCCAGAAAACTCCACAGTGCAGCTTTAAAGTTACAACAGAAAATCTTAACACCAAAAGTCATCCAGTATGTGCTGTGTTTGTTTGTCCTCAGCCCGTTGAAACACCTTGGCTTTTTCATACAGTTCTGCACGTGTCATCTTCCACCAAAGCTAGCTCGTGGTGACATTACACAGATAGTGCGACACGGATCTTGCAGCGGATAAAACAGGATGCTGGCAGAGAGGAGACACGCTGGACGCCCAACGATGAACCCGACGCTGCTTCGCGATGGTCTTTTGTTGTAGATAAGCCAGAGGAACGCGCGAGGTGCCAAGCTAGCGAGCGGATGTCATAGGAGAACAAATTAGGCAGGCATTTCGAGGCGCTAAACTACAGGGGGATGGCTAGCCTCTGACACCAGCCCGCACTATTGGCATTGCTGAAATTACTGGCGTGTTTTTCTTTAAAGCCCCGCGCCGCGCTGTGTTTTCATCAGTCTGGGGTTAGCTGTTTGGCTTTGTGGAGCGCAGGAAATAAAACAGATCGGAAGAGATGTTTGGGCTGGCCTTTTTTCACAGACTGCCACAACAAGGAGAAGAGGAAAGAGAGGAGGAAAGGAAGCAAAAACGGATGTGTCTCTGTTATAACAAGATCATCTTTGCAGTTTAGTAACAGAGAGGTCACAGGAAAACCCCGAGACTCAAGAAAAAGAGATTGAAAGAATTTCAAACTTTTCTGTGATATATTTACAGTCCTGGTTTGATTTCTGTTGTAGTCCTGGTTTAGTTCTGGTGTACTCTTGATCTAGTCCTGGTTTAGTTCTGGTTTCCTCTTGGTCTAGTCCTGGTTTAGTTCTGGTGTACTCTTGGTCCTGGTTTAGTTCTGGTTTCCTCTTGGTCTAGTCCTGGTTTAATGCTAATGTTCTCTTGGTCTAGTCCTTGTTCAGTTCTGGTGTAATCTTGGTCTAGTCCTGGTTCAGTTCTGGTGTAATCTTGATCTAGTCCTGGTTCAGTTCTGGTGTAATCTTGATCTAGTCCTGGTTTATTTCTGGTGTAATCTTGATCTAGTCTTGGTTTAGTTCTGGTGTAATCTTGATCTAGTCCTGGTTTAGTTCTGGTTTCCTCTTGGTCTAGTCCTGGTTTAGTTCTGGTGGTTTCTTGGTCTAGTCCTGGTTTAGTTCTGGTTTTCTCTTGGTGTAGTCCTGGTTTAGTTCTGGTTTCCTCTTGGTCTAGTCCTGGTTTAATGCTAATGTTCTCTTGGTCTAGTCCTTGTTCAGTTCTGGTGTAATCTTGATCTAGTCCTGGTTTAGTTCTGGTTTTCTCTTGGTGTAGTCCTGGTTTAGTTCTGGTTTCCTCTTGGTCTAGTCCTGGTTTAATGCTAATGTTCTCTTGGTCTAGTCCTGGTTTAGTTCTGGTGTAATCTTGATCTAGTCCTGGTTCAGTTCGGGCTGTACAATCACCAGGCTGTCTGGACGACAGGAATCTGCTTCTCCCCAAAAACAGAACTCCCCAAAGAACACTTGGACTTTTTCATCTATTATCATTTATTCATAAGTTTAGGAGTGAGAAACCCAAATTAGATTCTTTATCTGCTTTTTGTATGAAGAATTTGAATTTGAACTTGAGCAATAAATCTCAATTTATCTGAGATAATTCCTATAAAATCCTATATTACACTAAAGTGACTCTTGTGATATTTAAGTCATGTTCTGATGTTCCCTCCTCAAAAACACAACTGGAATTGGGTTCTGTTTCACTCACACATGTTTGAGTAACTGTGTTGTGGAAAAAAAGATATATCTTTCTTGCTGATGAATAATGAATCCATTTGCAAAGCCTGATGCATTTTTAAATACAGACAAAGGTTTATTGTTGTTCCAGCAGATGTGGACAGAGCCTGTCCTGCCCACAGACCAACAGCCTCTCCTCTCTTGAGCCTCCTCTCTCCATCTCCCCTTCTCTCCATCTCCCCCAGAGCGCCTGAGCTATTTGAGGAGGTAGTACAACTAAGAGCCTCCTGAGGGTGGGGACAGTTGTGTCTGTTTATTTATTTATTCAATATTTTACCAGGTAAGTCCTGAGAACAGCTTCTCATTTGCAAAGACGACCTGGCCAAGAGGCAGTGTGTAAAACAGCATAAGCAGAACACACTCACACATTAAACGTAACATGAAACAGTGAATAGAAACACGAGACACTGAAACATTTACAGATTAAAGATATAAAAGTGTTCAAAGCATGTGCATTGATCCTGTAAAATAAAGCTTTTAAAAGTCGACAGAGGTAAAAACAAACACTCGCTTTAGAGTGTGTTGAAGGTGGCTCCAGTCACTGCTGCAGAACTGAAATGAGGAGCAGCCTAAAGCTGTGCGATTTAGAACGACCAGGGTCATGCATTTGTTGGAGCACAGTCTGTGTCTGGAGCTATGAATGTGCTGAGCTGAGATAAGATGATTTTTACCAGTTAAACATTTGTAAATGAACAATAACCCGTGAGTTTGTGGGCGGGGGCGATGTTAATGATGCTCTGGTCACGGGTACAGACCACATTCATTTACACAAAGACAGACTGAGAGAAATCTTTCCACAATATCAATTTCCATCACATCTGCACTGTTAATCTCCAAAGCTCCAAATGTTCTGTTCCACCTGGTGATGTCATGAAGCTGTAGTTTTCAAGTGAACAGCTCCTTTTACATTTAGTTCAGTAGAGATTGGTAATTCCGTATCTCAGATGATACAAAGGTGTATGGAGTAGGGATGTCCCACACAGCGACATGGAGACGTTTGATTTACGGCTGCTGTAAAGAGCCGATACCAGTACCGAATAGCGGATTGGGATATCCCTAGTATGGAGTTTAAAAACACTCTGGAGCACTTCCTGTATTAGTAGATGACATCACAAGGTGGAACATAATGTTTTCAGTCTAAGAGAAGAACTCAGCCTAAATCTGCAGGGTTTGTGTGTTAAACATGTGTGAATGAAACAAAACACAACTCCAGATCTGTTTACGATGAGCAAACATTAAAACACAAATGAGAAAATAACATACTGTATCCCCTTTAAGAGTCACCGGTTTTAAGATTATAATCTGCATAATCTCATAACATGCCAGAATTGAACACTTGGTTTTACATGCATTAGCTGCTTTTGACTCCTCAGCTGATTCTATACAGGAAGTGCTCGGGGCACAGGCCAAGCTTACTCTGAGGAGATAATGAGAGTGGCATTGACCTGGTCCAGCTCTACACTTCAGAACTGTGCTCTCGCCGCATTTCAAATCACACTATTAAATATGGATGGAGGTTAATATGGGCTCGCTGCTTTTCTGTCCTGTGTATTTTCCACTCTATTCTACAGCGGTATACAGCAGCAGGCACTCACACGTCCAGGGAGCGCTTTCACAGGAGGCGTAATTACAACGTGAGGCTGGAAATAAGTTATAATTAATCTCATAATGTAATTAAAGGGGCTTGTAGGAGACGGAGATGAAATTGCAGTGGTTTGAGCTGTACTTAGCTTATCTCACTTCTTGTAATGACACCTGATCGTTCTCGATAAAACGCAGAACAAAGACGGATAGAGCAGCCTCATTTGAGGCAACTGCTTACGTCATGAGTTTTGACTGAGGGGGGGGGGCATTATGTAACTTTTCCGGTGGAGGGCTCATCACGTGTTTGTTCACCACAAAAATATAAAATCTAGTCAAGTTAAGATGACTTGAATTAAGAAGGTTTTACCATGTACGTAAAATGATCTGCCAGAGGAACAAGACTCTTGTACTTTCAATATGACAATACATCTGCTACACTTAAAATAAGAAAAACAACAACATTTTGCACTTAAAATACGAAAGCAATCTAATGTTGTAAAATAATCTAATGTTGCTTGAATTAACCCATTTATGCCTGTTGCTGCGTAGTGCAGCATTTTGTCCTCATTTTCATGATGCAATGTAATAAAAGCTGAGAGTCTTACCTTTAAAATGCAATTTATTCAATGTGTTTATGTGCTTCAGAGGCTGAGATATTAAGGTTTTCATAAACAAAATAAAAATTCTTCAAAAACCCTCAGGAGATAAGGACCTTTACCCTAGAATAGCAGAGGTTTTTATCGGCTTTATAGACGTTTTAGGTGTAAAAGGGTTAAGAGAAAAGTTGAATCCACTCAAATAAAGTAAAATGTTTCTAATTTAAGTCATTTTAACTTAGTTAGATATTATTTTCTTCCAGTGTTTCTATGGAGATGCCATTGCTCTGTTTTGAAAGTTCCACAGTGTGACATTAAACAGCTTTACCTTTATTCAATTACAGGTGGTTTTATATCCAATCCAGCTTTATTTATACGGCACATTTTATAAACAAGACAGTTTCCAAAGTGCTTCACACAGCAGTGGAAAACATTTCACTCTTAAAACGTCAGCAGAATTATGTTCCAAACAAATCAATAGATAAAAGAATAAATCAATGAACAAAAATAATCAAATCAATAAATAAACACAATACTGAAAAATGATAAAAACAATAAATAAATAAATGAAAGCCACAGAATAAAAGTGTGTCTTAAGACGAGACTTAAAACACTCCTTTTAGCTCAAAAATCCCTAGAAAAAGTGACTGTGGGCGGAATCGCCTCTCCTCAGATCTGACCTGTAATTTGGTCTGGTTTGGTCTCCATGTAGATAGAAAGGTTTAATACCATACTGTGGAACATTCCAGACAAAGCAAAAACATCTCCATAGCGAAAAGCATTTGACAAATCCTCCACCAGAAAAGTGACACAGTGCAGCTCTAAACAGAAGAAGTGACAAAAAGACATTTCAGAACATGTTTTGTACAGATCTGAACTGCAGGGTTTTATACAGAATCATTTTGTTATTTGTGGAGGAAATTATGATACTTGGAAAAATTGCAGCTTTTGCGTTCTCTTCATTGTGTTCTTTCAAATGCGATTTCAGTTTAATTGCGATTGCAGCTCTCGGACAAAGTAAAACATCTAATGTCCTCTGTGCCTTTACTTATTTTTATGTTTTTTTTTTACCTTTTTATCATTATTGGTATTGTTGCTCTGACTTGATTTGACTGGCTTTATTGTCTTAATCAGGACTAGTGGAGTTAAGTAGAGCTTTATTTTATATTTCTATTGGATATGTTTTAGTTGGATTTATGCAACACTTTGGAAACGGTTTTGTTTATGAAATGTGCTGCAGAAATAAAGTGGACTGGATGTCAACATAAAGCAACTGTTACTCCGAGTAATTAAATAAAGTTACACAATACTTTAATTTAAGATGCACTATGGCTACGTTCAGACTGCTTCAGAGGGCTTAATGCTAAATTCAGATTTTTTTGCAAGGTTGTTCAAGGCTGTTCACATTTCCAGTTAAATGTGACTTGTCTGTGATCTCCAGTGTGAACTTTAAACGCCCCAAAAGTGTCCCCCATAAGCACTGGGGACACGACGACGTCAGCAGTGAGCTCAGGGTTTAGAGAAGTTGCCTAAACATGGACGCTGCATTGAGCTCCTGGAGAATTTACAGTTGCTGTCGTTCCACTCTCACAGGAGGAAACATGTCTTCAGCCTATTTCAGTAGCAAACACTTCGGTGTTGGGCTGTATTGGCTCACAACAGGAGCTTGTTACATCACAATAGCCAAACTCTCACTTGTTGATGACGTGTAGGTCGGATGAATGTGACCTGGCCGTTCAGACTGAAGACACATGGTAAAAGATCGGATATGTGTCGGTTTTAGGAGCACATTTCCAAGAGGCCTGGCTCGCATTTGAAAAAATCGGATCTGTGTGGTTCAGACTGTCATTAAAAGATCAGATACAGGTCACATAAGGGCGAAAAGATGGGATTTGGGTCACTTCAGGCTGCAGTCTGAACGCAGCCTATGTAACTTTATTGCTGAAGAGTCTGCCATGGAGATGTTACTGCTTTACCTGGGATCTATCTCCATGGAGACGAGCAGGTGACTCCAGTGGGCCCAATTACAAGTCGAATCTGTGGAGGGTCAACCCTATTCAGCGTAAGAATATACTGTATGTTTAAAAATAATCATTAACTTTTCAAACATCAACAAATATTAAAGCTCCAGTATCTGATTTTTTCCCATATATTTGAGCTAATTTTTCCTCGCACCAGCATCTCTTAAGGTAAAAATAACTCTGCTGCGTCCCTTCTCTATTTAATAATGAAGTGTTTTATTGTACAGGAATCATGAGATTAGCATGCCAGTTGTGAAAAGCCCTTATACACTCTGGATAATGAGAATGCTCTGAATGGATAAGGTAAGTGAGGATTGGAAAATTGAACATTGGACCACTGCATACCTTTCAAAATGAACTGCAATTCTGATTTTTAACACAGTAAAACCAGGTACAGCCTCTTTCATTCGCAAAACAGCCCTCTGGATCTGTGCCCGGCTCCGCTAAACCATCACTAAATATTAGCTAAACAGATGCTGCTAGTTTTTCCTTTTAACAAAACCACATTTCCACTTTAAGCAGCTCAAACGCAGCTCTGCCTCCACCTTCTTCACCGCACAATGCTCCGATAATCTCCCGAACGCTTTCAGCTTGGCCCCACACCAAGCCCCGTCCGGACCACGCTGCCATTTGTAAGACCCAATGAGACAATATGGCCGACCCTTTACCCACAAATCCAACGTCTACAAAATCCCGCACTCCGTATTTCTCGGCCGTCTCCTTTTTCAAGCTCACTGTAATAAAAACACCACAATATGTCCACAGGCACCTCTCCAAGCCTCCCTGCCTCCGTGTCTCTTCTGTTTGGGCCAATAATTATAGCACAAACAGACCAGCCAAAGCTACGCAGGACTGAGCACGGATGGCGTTTTGTCATTTCGAAGCTGAGGAATTTGGTGCCAGGAAGTACTTTGGAAATTATGTAAGAATTGGCAGTGAGCTGGTGGGACCAAATATTGACTGCAGTAATGCATATCAGATCCACGACGGGGATGGCTGTTGTTGATTGTGTGCTTTTGTCACGGGTGAACTTGTAATGTCTGAGTTGGCTCAGGCAAACTTGCCTGAGATCCAGAATTCACACTTTATTGTATTTATACTGTAGATGGGAATTTGGTCGCTGGTGAATCTCACAGTTTAAATGGGTATGATTGACAGGTAGATTAGCCAATCAGGGACAAGCATGGATTGTGTCTGAATGTCCACACTGTTCTCTGGTCATTTTTAAGGCTGTCCGAATGTCCAGTTGGTGAGAAAGTGGTGAAAGTACTAGAAAAGCAGTGGGCGTCAGTGGCCATTAGAGCAGTCAATATAGACCACAATGCACTGGGAGAGTCGGGAAAACAACAGTGTTCAGCAACAGGTGTTTAACTGCACCCAACACAACTGAATGAAGCAGACAAAAGTGCTGGTTTGTGACTCTATAGATCCTGATTCTGAATAAAACACGACTAAATAAAGCGCTCTGGTGTTAAAAGAGACGTAATTTACACATCTTAGATAAAAAGCAAATAATTAAGTCCATTTAAATAAAATCCAATGGGACAGAAACTCTTCTGAGTATTATTAGTCCATAAATACTTTTGTGTCAGTTTGATCTGATCATTATTTATGACAGGAATCAAGTTTTAGCAGAATTTTTTTCACCTAGACACCAGAGTCGAATAGAGTGAGCTGCGAGTCTGAATCTCTGTGAATGAGTGAACTGTAGAGCATGGTCAGACCTTCTTGTCAAAGCCTGATCTTGTCAGATCTCAGAAGCTCAGCAGGGTTAGTAATTGGATGGGAGACCACTGGGAATTTCAGGTCTGAAAGTGGAGTGTGTGTGAGTGATGGTGGTGGTCATAGATTGGAGCCTCACTTCTGTCAGTCTGTTCCAGGGCAGCTGTGGCTACAATAATAGTTTACACCACTGAGTGTGGAGAGAATGAAGAATGAACTGTCAAGTGTCTTTGTGACATATGTCTGTGAAAAGTGCTCCATAAATAAAAACTCACTTCATTACTAAGAGTCTGTGTAGTGAGTGAGGGGTTAGGGAGTAGGGTGGACATTTGGACACAGTCATGGTCAGTATCAGTACAAACATGTCTGCTTGCGCCCTTTTACTCTGAGGAAGTTTGAAACTCACATTATAAAAATATAAAATATAAAAACACTCTTGAAGATCCAGTATTTGCCTTTATCCATTTATTTTAAAGGTGTGTAACTTTTCTGGTGGAGGGTTAGGGTTGCTTGTCTCCATGAAGATATTACTGTTTCCCCTTGAATATTCCACAGTATAGTTCTGGAAATAAACTTGGCAATCACAATGAAGACAGGTGTTTGTGAGCTGTAAAACACCTGCAACTAAAAGAAATAACATCTCCATGGAGACGAGCGAATAGCTCGTAGAAAATAATATTCTCTGTTATTGACTTTTTTTACAGGACTGATAGAACTCTGGATTTATCAGGAAACACATAAAAGAGAAGGTCCCAGGTTTTAAGTAATTAAACCGATAAAAAAAACACATTTTTTATCCCAGATGCCCTTCCTGAGTCAAACACCCATATGGCAGCAACTCGGGTTGGTAAAGTGGACGATGTGTCTTGCCCAATAAAAAATACATGCCCGAATTGGATTTGAACTCTCATCACCTGCGTCATCCGGCTTATTTTGTCCTGTAGAAATCATATTTTGATTGCCATTTGTCTAGTTTGTAAATGATCCACTGACTGCATTGTGTCTTTTACATGTCACGACGGGACTAACGCCTTGGTGTTTGGGTTCCTCTGTTAAAGCAACGGAGACAAATTCTAATTTCTGTTGAGGTTTCATTAAATAATCAGATGTTGACGACTTTCTGATTAATGCCACAGCAGGTTTAGACGCGGCACTAATAAACAACTCTGTGGATTCTGTTTAAAGGGACAGTTCCTCATTTAGTCCAAGTGACCAAGTCCAAAGCAGCTCTTGGGGTGGGGTGATCAGAACATAGTGTCATATGAGACGATAAAAATCAGATGCAGCGAAGTCCAGGATGTTGTATGGTCCCCACACTCTTGGAGAAATCCAAACTTTGGTGTGCTGAGCAGTGAGAGAGGGAGGATGATTGACAGCTCCCACATCTCCACTCCAAGAAGCAGGTGATGGTGCGTTAAAGCCCGCCCCCTCCTCTGACAGATGTAATCACAGGGAGAGCTCCAGGCGCCACGGGTCAGCGAGGGCCGAGCATGACCGTGCCACGCCTACATCTGTGTGTGTGTGTGTGAGGAGAGAGGGAAGAGGAGAGGGGAAGTGTGTGTGTGTGGGTGGAGGAGAGAGGGGGAAGAGGAGGAGGAGGAGAAGAGGAGACGGGGAGGGAGGAGGAGAGGGAGTGTGTTTGGAGGAGAGAAGGGAGAGAGGAAGGAGAAGAGGAGAGAGGGGGATCGGGGAGGGATAGAGGGAGTGTGTGTGGAGGAAAGAAGAGAGAGAAGGAGAGAGAGAGAGGAGTAGGAAGAGATGAAAGTGCACACTGCAAATTTCTCTGATCTGGCCAAGATTTTAAACCTTCTATCAGGTGATTCATCTTGTTTTCAGATTTATGATCGTCTTTCTACTCCTGAATTGGTTGTATAATCGTAAAAATCGCATATACTTCTTCCCTGACTCAGCTAGTCAGAAAATCTTAAATTTAGGCAATAAATGTTTAAAAGAAGCGACAATCCATTTACCAGAGTTTTCCCTGCAACACTTCACTTGACTGAATGCTAAATACTGTCATGTCAGACTGATTTAAGGACTTCTATCTAGAATTTAGCATCTTTGAATTTATTATCAGGCCATGGGCACTAATCATAAACTGGTTTTAAGTTTGTTTATGTAGAATTTAGCAGAATTTAAAGCATTTTATCTAGAATTGGGCATCTGAGAACTTATGATCAGGCCATGAACACTGATCACAAACCAGTTTTAAGTCTGTTTATCTCAAAGTGAGCGTCCATAAACTTATTTCCAGCCCATGAACACTCACAGAGACGCTTCATTCTCATCTAGAGGTCATTTATTTTCAGAGAACTTGTCCAGTGAAATGATCTTGCTGCATGAACAGATCATTTCACTACTTTTAAGGCATTTTCTGATAGATTTTAGTGTTTAGATCTTGAGTTTTGGCCAAGCATTTTGCAGTGTAAGGAGGAGAGGATGAAAAGGAGAAGCAGAGGAGAGGACGAGGAAGAGGGAGATGAGCGAGGGACAGAGGCGGATGAAAGGAGGACAAGTAGTAGAAGGGCAGAGGACGTAGAGGAGGGAGAGAGGGAGGAAAGGGGAAGACAAGTAGAGAGCAAGAGGCACAGGGAGGGTGGCCTGGGTGCCTGCCTCTGCTCACAGTGAGAAGAGCAGAGGAGCAGAGGTCTGTGGAGGAGGAGGGAGGGAGAGGGGGATGAGGAGAGAAAGAGAAGAGGAGAGAGGAGTGAAGGAGGGAGAGTGGTGGTGACAGTGAGAGGAGCAGAGGTCTGTGCTCAGAACAGAGACAAAAGATGACACATGTCAAAAAGTGACATCTGTGAGAACCTGTGCAAACCTGCAGCACAGACACTACTGTGTATCCAGTGGATCTGTACTCACATACTAACCAATACTAACTAATACGAATCAATACTAACCAATGTTATCCAATATTGTCCAATACTAACCAATACTATCCAATACTAACCAATACTAACCAATTCCAATAATAACCAGTACTATCCCATATTAATCAGTGCTAACCAATACTATCCGATACTAACTAGGGCAGTCAAATGATACATTTTTAAAATCGATTAAGATCAGAAATTCCATAGATTATAGATTCATCATAATAGATTACCGTAATCATGCGATTAATCATTAATCGCATATTGAATTGCATGTTTAAAATTGTGTTTGTATTTCAAGACAGTTTTAAAGCCAAAATGTAAAGCAATTCTTACCCATTTAGCAATCGCTGTACTTATTTTCTTTGCCATGTGATTATCCACAGGTCTGTGTGGATCTGAGGCTCTTAGCTGGGACACTCCGGTCGCTGCTCCTGGGGGTTTAGCTCGGAGGTGTAACTTAGACTAGATGTGCTTCGCTGGTGCTGAAACTCTGCGTGACACAGCCTGCATTTAACTCTTGTCTTGTCAATTGTACTGTCTGGAAGTTTTTTAAAGTCAAATAAACCGTTCAAACATCCAGAAGCATCTGTTTCTACCTCACGGCGGTAAGTTTAGTGAAACATGACGCTCTGATTGTTCATCAAAACAGCCAGAGGAGCTGCCCAGGTGTGTAGAAGGGACAAAAAGTTGGTGAACTCTAACCACGAGTAAAAAAAAAAGAAGAAAAAAATCATCACATTTTTAAAAGGGACAAAAGGCTGGGGAACACTAATCATGATAAAAAATATATAATATCGCATTATGGATTGCATTAATCTAGTTAACGTTGACAGCCCTAATACTAACCAATACGATCCAATACTGATCAATACTAACCAATACCATCTAATAGTAATCAAAACTACAGGACGCAGTAGCTCAGTTTCAAGAGCATTTGTCCGTGGAGGTTGGTGGTTTGAATCCCGCTCTCAACATAAACATCCTTGGTGAGTGGTCAGACCCACTGACCCCTGGTGTGATTCCAGCTCCACAGATGAAGCTGTCGTTGTGTCCTTGTGCAAGACACTTAAGCCACCTCGCCCCCAGTGTCTGCGTACACTGGTGTGTGAGTGTGTCTTCAAGGTAGAAAAGCTCTGTATAAAAATGTGACTATTTACTAATTTGTAATAATAAATGTTAAAATTGATACAGAAACTAGATACTCATTTGATCAGTACTGAAAGGCTAATTAATATTACCAAAGTAGTTTATTTGAGGGCTAAAAAGTTACATACTGTAACTTTAAACTAGTGGATTTCAATGTAAGCAAAAAAATAAATTAAAATAAATTAAAAATTAAAAATCCTTTCACCATATTGTCAATTATATGAAAATATTGTCTTGAGTTGATGATTTTTATGTCCGAAATCTTCCAAAACAAGAAATGCTTAAAGATGTAAACTTACTAGGAAGAACCCTTTTTATTCAAATAGTTCTTTTTTAGTTCTTTTCTCCCTGTACCCCAGTTTGAGAAACACTGCTTTAAACCATTGTTATTCCCCGCACTGCCTGACTGGAGCAGTGTGGGAGATCGAGCTCGACTTAAATCCACTGTGAACTGTCAGAAGAATGCAGCAGTGCGGCTCTGGATCTGAGGCTGATCTGAGCCAGTTTACCCGAGTGAGAGCTGCCGGGGCTGGGCCCTTTGTGTGAGACAGAGGGGGCGTCATGGAGCTCAGTGTCAAAGGAGCAGAGGCAGGAGGCAGTTTAAGGAGACATCACAGGGTTACGACACCAGGGCTGTGAAGCCGAGGGAGGGCTGACGAAACACAGGCAGGAGCACGGAAACAAGACTGGGGAGAGGGGGCGTACTTGTCTAGTGTCTGTAATGGCAATGACATCATGCCGCATTACAATATCAAGTCTGTGTAAATGGCTAAAAGCAGAGATATTGTACTTGGAACTGCGATTTTTAGCTATGACAACTGTGGATCATTATGTTAGAATTTGCACATTTTAAATCACAATATTGATCTAAAACAACTTAATAAAAGAAACATCTGCACTTATTTCCACGTTGGCGCCATTATGGTGCCTAATGGGAGCTGACGTCGCTGTAAACCTCATCACCACACAGAGTCAGCCTCCTGTGGATGGCTGTATATTAAGTTAGTGAGAGCAGATTTTTTTCATTTGTACCAAAATGACTACAGGACGCTACTGTAACCTACGCGTATCACCGAAAAATAACTCCACTCAATTCAACTCAATTTTATTTCTAGAATAAAAAAATATCTAAACGAGAGACAAAAGTATGGGTTAACATTTTAAAGTTGTAATGAGATCAACTTGGTTTCACTTTGACCTGTTGCCTCAACTGAAAAACGTTATTCTTCACCACAGGATTGATTTGGCATCAAGTTTAAAACCACAGTCCATTTTCATGCCTAAATTTGTCACCACTGGGCTCAGGGCCGGGGATAAGGAGCCCATCTCTGTAGGAGCAACCACAGCAGCATCACTAGGAGACACAGCAACTCTGTTTTTCTCATTGAAGTGCAGGAAGTTGGAAGTAATCCGTGCCTTGACTTCATCCAAGCACTCCACAAGAGAATTTGACTTGGATCAAATAAAATGAAAGAACAGAGTAAGTACAGGGCAGTGGGCCTGTCCTGGTGTGGGTGAAAACGGTGCTATAGCATCTTGAAAATAAGATTCCTCAAAAATGCACACATCACTCCAAATACGACTTTAAGAGGATAAATGAGAAGAGGAAACAACAGTAACATGGTTAAAAGATCTGAAATGTCGATTTTGTGTAATAGGTCTGCTCTCTAATCAGATTAGTAGTATTGATGGCTGTAGTTCTGGCAGCACGGTGGCAGAGCGGCTCGAAGGTTCCGGGTTCAATTCAATGAAAATATCTTTTACTCATACTCAAGTATGGAATTTTTGAGTTTTGCTCAATACAATTACATTTGATTTAGTTTAAGTCAGGAAAAATCTATAACTTTAGAAAACAAAATTTTTAAAAATTCAGTTAACAATATTTCAGAGAAATGATTTTTGCGATTGTGATTACCATTTCGGTTTTGTGGGATCATAATCAAAGTTCACAATTTAATTACATCTAGTAAAATTTGTATTTTGCAGAGATCTCTTGAACAATTAAAGCACCAAATATAGTGATTTCAGTAACAAATGTAGCAGATTTTAAGTGATTCATTTGATTTCTTAATTTTCTAGCTGTTTTTGTGTATTCGATTTGCTCAAAGTTGGGGCGTTAACTCAAATTAAATGTGCTTAAAATAAGTCTCAGACATTTCAGCTCAAGCCTTAAAGTAAAGTACTTTTTGATTTCCAGTCCAGTAAAATGTAGTGGAGTAGAAAGTACAGATACTTGCTCTCAAATGTAGTAAAAGTAAAAAGTACACTCTAAAATGTACTTAACACTGCATTGTGTAACGTTTCTGCTGGAGGGTCTGTCAAACTCTTTTCTCCATGGAGATGTTTTGTCTGGAATGTTTCACAGTATGGCATTAAACCTTTCTATCTTTATGGAGACCAAACCAGACCAAGTTCCAGGACAGATCTGTGGAGAGGCGACCCCGCTCACAGTCAGAATGTCTGTTCTAGGGATTTTTGTGCCATAAATCCATCTTGAATAAATGCAAAGTAGAGCTGTTTAATGTCATACTGTGGAACATTCCAGGCAGCGCAATGAGAAAACCATAGAAACAACTTTTATTTGATCTCGATTAATTTTGCAGCTCGAATTGACAAATATGAACACTGCCCAAGGAACCTCTTGTATAACTGAGATATGTTTTTATTATTATATTTTATTAATTATTTTACTCATTTTATATAATTATGCCTTACTCGACACCAGTCTCTTGCTATTTCTGCTGCTTATTTAGAATGTATTATACCATTTCTCTTTGTTATTACATTATATTGTGATGCATGAGCTGCTGTGTCCAAGCCATTTCGCTTGTGGATCAGTAAAGTTTTTCTAAGTTTAAGTCCTGGTGTAGAACTAGAACGTAGACTTAGACCAGCTTTATTGATCCACAAGCGAAATGACTTGGACACGGAAGCTCCCCCATCACAAAATATTAGAACTGCTGGCATCACTGCATTCTGTAGGACAATATTAATGAATACAGATGGAGGCAGTTAAAATGAATATTGTTAAAATGCAAAATGTTGTTGCAGTACAGTGAGTTCTTGGGTTTAGTCAATACTTGGAAATACCAGGTTGAACATTTACGAATCCTTTTGGATATTGTATGGCAAAGTGCAATGTGATCAATAGGAAAAAAAAAACAAAAACTGGCTCTTGCCTCCATCTGAGAATATAAGATCATTACATTCTAGAAAACGGCCATTAACAAAATGCAAAACATATAAATGTACTACAAAAACAATATATATCAAAATGAAAATGGCTTAAATTAAGAACGTCTGACTTGATTTGAGTCTATTCAGTGTCACAAGTAAAAGTATAAGTAGTGTGCATTTGTTAATTCAAGCAACATTAGTTTTTTGTTCTTATTTGAAGTGCAGAGTTGTGTTGCAAGATGTGTTTTCTGTTTTGTTCCATTGGTAGATCATTTTATTTCTCAAACAAAATTGACTCAGATCATGGTAAAACATTCTTAATTCAAGTCATCGTAACTAAGATTTTATTTATAATTTATTTTAGGTACAAAAAAGTCCACAGTTCAGTCCACAGTTAAAAAGAAAAAAAAAAAAAATACAAAAAATAAACAAGGCTCCCGAATGAAGCCATAAAGTTCATTTTAAAGTATGGAGTTTGTGTGCCAGTGCTTTCTCAGAGCAGAGGAGCTCATTTGAGGATGGGACAGAGTCATTATGATGGAGTTTGAGTTTTTGCTTGTGGTAATAACACATTCTAAATAAGGAGCAAAAAAAGAAAGCTGGACTGTTCTTTGGGCTTCCAGAGGGTCTGCTGCTGTGGTAATAGTGAAGGATGTGTGGCTGAGAGCTTTGAGGACTCTGTTGGCTGCACTGAGGCCTCATGGATCATTTAGTGCCACGGTGGGTTGGATTCGCCCTAATGTGGATTTATGTGAGCGTGCCGAGCGGGAGCACGGGAACGCCGCTCCAATCGCTGGAACGCAGGTGAGCTCCAGACTCCCAACACTGGTGCTCGCACTGTCCAGAAATCACATTTAGCCCGGAAATAAATCATAAAATAACATATATATATATCACATTTGTCCTGGTTTAGGCGGCGAATGTAGACTCACGGTTCAAGATGTGTAATGGTCTCATTACATATTCTGCTACAGTAGATTTAAAGGTCCTATATTACTCAAATTGATTCTTGCGAGCGTTAAGTCATGTTATAATGTTGTTATCTCCTCAAAAACCTACCTGGAGTTGTGTTTTGTTTCATTCACACACTTTATTATTAGTCTGTCTACAGCTCCTCAGCTCAAAATGTTTTGTTCCACCTTTAGTTCTGTCAAGGAAATTAAAATAGTGTGTGATTATTTTATCTTTAAAGAAATCAAAGTCATTTGGTTGGTTAATATAGGTAATGTAAATACTTCTGTTCCCTTTTGCTTGATAATCTTGTCAGGAAGTGACAAGGGCAAGTGAATATAGATGCATATCAGATTAAGCTGTCGGTTTTCAGATCTCTTCCTGTCCATTGAAATATGTCACACTTTGTATTGGTTTAGCTCCACGTGTAACGTCAGGATGACCAAGGTTATTTTTACACTGAAACGATTTGCATCCAGACACGACCGCCTGAAACAATAGTCACATGACTAGGCTGGTGTCACATCGTCACAACACCACGTGGGCGGTAAAAACAAGGAAGTGGAGCACCGAGTCTGAATGTACCATAGTTCTATGGAAGTTCTAGTAGTCTCTTTCAAGCTGAGGAAGATGGCAAGTGTGAAAACAGTCTTTTTGTGGACTGATGCTCTTTCGCGTTTGTTTAAACTGTTTTCTCAATAGCGTCGCATGCCCGATGTCACAAACCCAGTGAATCAGGAAGGCGCAAGTCACAGTGATGTGGTCCAATAAGGACAGCAGCTACGTCATCATATCAACGTTTTCAGGCGTCCACATGGTGCTGGATCAGATCTGTGCTCAGGTGAATATGTTGGACCTGTCGGCACCAAATCATTCTGTCTCTGGAGCCATTTTCCGTCGGATTAGTGTGGATGAACACTACAGCCACAATGAAAACGACTTGAATATGTACTCGTGTGGACGGGGCCCTACAGGAGCACAGCTGGTCACACCTCAGTAGGAGTTGTCACCTCCTTACTTTGAAATGTACTGTATATCCTCTGGTCATATAAACCTGTTGCTTGTATCATTCAGGGTCTAAGGTGTAGGGGACATGCTGTCGGATGTTCTGTTGGCCCTTATATCTTGCAAGAAATTAATTGTTCATCTTTGCCTCAACATTCATCAGTGTCTACAAATGGAGTTTTTTTCCCCAACAGTTCCACTGTAGTTTTCAAGTGAACACCTGCCGTTTAAACTTTGGTCCAGTAGAAATGAGCAACTCCAGGGCTGGAAAGATCCATATGATTCTAGTGGTGTGTGGGGTTTAAAAACAGAAAACTGTGGGGGACTCACCTGGTCTAGATAGAAGCGTTCAGGACTCAGCTCATGTTTTTTGGGACTCGTGCAGGAGTGTGCGCTGGTGTCTGTCCAGGTGAGGAGTTTTGTCTTTGCTCCTGTATGATCCTTGACTTGCCTCGTTCACGGAGCATTGTTTGTGTAGTTCTCAGTGTATGGCTGTAAGACTATACTGTACGATATAGATAACAGCTGCTTCATGCGCACAGAACATCATGCGCTATTTTCGTCTCTCGCCTTTTGCATTTGCTGATAATTGCATAAGGTATGAAGTTATCCTTTTTGTGCAGTTTAACACATGAATATACAAAAGTCACATGGCCTTGTTTATCACAGCTGTAGAATGTGCTTTAGGTGAGGCTTAATGTTCAGAATTTTATGACACAGTAAAGGGCTCATATTAGGCTATTTTCTGATCTGTTCTAATGTAGTTTTCTCAACACAAACAGACCTGGAGCTGTGCTTTGTTTCATTCACACATGTTTAACACACAAACCCTGCAGATTTAGGCTTCATCTCTCATATGATGAACACTCTGTTCCACCTTGTGATGTCATGTGCTAATACAGGAAGTGCTCCACTGTGTTTATGAACGCTATACAACTTCACGCGAATCATTTGGATGATTTTAGTCCTGGAATTGCTGATCTCTACTGAACTAAAGGTAAAAGGAGCTGTTAACTACCACTAAATGACATCACAAGGCGGAACAGAGCATTTTGATCTTTAGAGATGTAGACGAGACATGTGAAGGAAGCCAAAAACAAGGTAACAACTAGAGCTGTAACAATAACCGAAATGTGGTGATCTCGTATGGTCAAAGGTCTCACAATAATATCGTGGACCATCACAATATATCGAATCCCAAGTATCTTTGCTTAAATGAACAGTTGTGATGCAGAAATAGCTACAAAAAAACAGAGGGAACTACATAGACCATGATCCTTTGCTCTGTTTCAGTGCAGACGACATGAAGAAATAACTGTTCTAAGCACTTTTAGATCTTCATTCTTTGGATTAAATCTTGTGAAGCATTTTTAGAGGAAAAAGGAGTTTTGTGAGTCTCCACAAAATATTTTAATAAATCTGGTACAGTGAGATGTTTATGATGAAAATCTGGTACAGAGAGATTTGGATTTCGTTCCATCCTAATGACAATAAATGTTGTACCAAATGACTGGTTAAAGCATTTTAGAATGTCACTCTTGTTATTCTGTAGAATATCGTAATATCGTGAGCCTCCCACCATATCGTGAACTTTCCTACGATATCGCAGTAAATATCGTACCGTGAGGTTCATACCATGACGATATCGTATCGTGAGACTTGGATATCGTTACACCCCTAATAACAACATTATAAGTGCAAAAGAATCAATTTTCTCTAAAATATTCTAATGATATTCTAAGGCAGATAGATTTTAATATAGACAGTTCTAACACCATCATTTTGACCAAATGAGGCCACTGTACTTTCTCTTTAACTCGGTAGTTGCCAACTACTTTCCCTGCTCCTAAAAAAAGCCTTTAACAAGATGCAAAATTATTCCCTCATCAGTGGATGGAGCTTTTACACACCTCCGCTCCAAAGTGCTCTGTCAGCTCCTCACTCTAAGTATCAGACCTAAGTACAGATTATGCACGGCCATGTTGTTTCATTAGAATATATATGATCTATTATCGCCCTGTGCTCGCGCCGAGATAAGCTCCTTTGAGTCAGTCTAAAAATACATGTCCAGAGATATGAAGCGAAGAGCAGCTTCGGAATCTCGCCTCGCATTCACACATTTTATATAAAGATGCAAATGACTGAGACCTGCTTCCTGCACGGCGCCCCCTGTGGTCGCACTCATTAAAGCTGATTACAAAATGGGAAAATGGTGCATGTGAAATTACCAGGTTTAGACTGAAAGAGTGAATCATTTTTGCACACTTTGCCCACACTTTAGTTTTAGATACACTGAGAAAAGAGAGATTTTTACACTTTTATGGACCAGGAATAACACACATCATCACACAAAATGCTCTAGTCGCAGCAACTTTTCACATGTTTCCTTAGTTTCATTTTTGGCTCCCACCTTTGAGTCCCACCTCCCTTTGCTCCTCATGTTCACTCCCCCTTCAGAGCGCTTCAAAACTGCTGCACTTCAAATCAGGTTTGTGAAGTTGTAGTGTACAGTTTTGTATCATGCTTTTGTATAATTATGGAGTCGTGTGGGCACATGAGTGTCACAGGCTTGTGGGCGGAGCCTTGCACCGAATCGTACAGCTAACCGTAAGGAGATCGCTAAATGCCTTAAACATGGACAGATGACATTAAAGAACTTAAGGCTTGTTTTTGATGAGAAAAACAGCATTATCACATGGTAGAAAGCCTCCAAAAAGAGGATTTCTAATTTGCATGCTCATAAGTGGATAATTTGATGTTAATTAGTATGTATTTGCTCCCTGTAATGTTATTCATTACACAAACATGGAAGTTCCACCAGGTTTAGTGGAAAAACAGGAGCAAGGATCCTTTTAAGATGTTTAAAGTGTCTAATTAATATGCATTTTGACACAGTGCACAAATGGAGACAAAATGGACCTTGAAATGGTCTGTTTTAATGTCCTTTTAAACTTGCTCTGGATCTTTCGTTTATTTAGTGCTACAATTTGGTTTTGGTTCAGAATTTGTGTATTTGGTTTGGAACAGTTTATGCTTTGGGTTTGTCTGTCATACACACAGACGGAGTGATCGAGTTGCAGCAAAAAGCAGAGTTTTGAAGGTGTAAAAATGTCTATTCATGCATGATATTTACTGCAGAGGACTCAACTGAAAATTCCTTTCACTTGCAAAAAAAATAATAATAATGAAACAAGGTTATTTTCATTTTTTTTTTCATCATGTTAAATATTACTTGAAATATGAAAGAACTTGTAGCGCCACATCAGATTTAACCCTGTACTTGTAAGAACCATTTTAGATGACATCACTTTTTAAAGGAGAAATATTCTGGTCCCTCATCTAAAACATATAGAGCTCAAGACATAAGTTAAAAATCTTCACTCCTCCCTGTTTACCATTTTTTAAGTAGAAAAATTAGACAAGAGCTTTTTGTTTGTGTTGTTTTGTAATATCTTAAGTAGAACCATGATAACTATGTTTTATTTAAATGAGTACTGTAACTTGCCATATGCGCTTTAACTTATAAAACGTCTCTGTCTCCACCTGGGGCGCCAGATTTATAATCCAAGTGTTGAAAGAGTTAAAATTCTAAAATGTGAATTATCAGTGCAAAAGTGTCCAGAATGTCAGTCTTGTTATTCTGTAGAATATCGTAATACCGTGAGCCTCCCCACCATACTGTGAGCTTTCCCGTGATATTGCAATACATTTTTATAATTTAGATCAATTTAAAAGGGACCTACATGTTTAAAAAAAAAAAAAAAAAAAACTGATTCAGAACCAAAGTTATGGAGCGAAGCATCACTGTGAAAGGAGTTCAGTTATGGAATAGTCTTGAAAAAGAAATCAAAGAATCAAGTACAATGACGCCATTTAAAAAACACATAAAATCCAGTGCAATGTGTATGAATGAAAAAGAAAACTAAGTTGTTGTGCATAAAAGGGAAGATTTCTGTTTGCAGTTGATTAATAATTGTGACTGAACTGAATGTACTAATTTGAAATGTTTCACAGCTATTATCGGTGTTGATGTCTATAGAAAAATATCTCTATGATGGAATGTTCAGTGGTTACCATGGAGACACAACGCACACATCATCAAACACTGTTTAAAAAAGTTTGACAAGTCCAAATACAAAGCTCAGATATCTCACCTGTTGTAGTTTGTGCTCTTTCTGCTCAGACTGTGTTAAAATAGAGATCAGACTAAAGCATAATAAAGCTTCTGACAGGGCAGTGCCTAAAGTTAGCATCACACCCCCAGGGAATGTTGACGGTAACAGTAGTAAAAGCCCAATTTTCCCCATTACATTTGCAGGTCTTTGCTGTTGTGGTCTGAAGTGAGTGCATTGTTCCGAGTTTGTGGCCCTGCACATAATTACAGTAATAAATAATTTGGGGCTTATTTGTTGACAGTGATGCATGGCTGCGGTGGGGCTGAGTTTACATAGAATAAGAGATTGCACCCACAGCCTCCAGGAACATACAACCTCGGCTCTGTCCTTGGTCCTGGAGGAAGCTAAGGGTGATTAATGACTTTGCAGATGCGGACACAGCGCGGCGGCTATGGCTAACCCCCGCGGCGGCTAACTTCACCTGCTAATCCAGTCTCCACGCTAGCTAGGTTGCTGCCAGTTCCGACTGGATTATTCAGTGTGATCAATTTGTTTCTGAGCTAGATGGCTAACTCTTACCTTACCGCACTGTTGTTTCAGGAGCTAATGAGATCTAGATAAAGGTTATAGTGAAGCAAAGAAAAAAAACAAATGTAGGCTGATCTCGCTGTGGATTTTGTATATATAGAGAGATATCGGTCCTGTCCCCGCTCCCTCCACTGGATTTCAAAAAACTTCATCGAGCAACACAGTAAATATGAAGTGTAGGTTTAACACTTAAAGGGACAGTTGGAAATTTTGGACACAGGGCCTCATTTCCTAATTTTAGAAGTAAAACCAACTGTTGCATTTGAAGGATTTCTGTTAGAGCAGCAGCATTGAGTTGTACTTCCTGATAGAAAGCTTGTCAGTGGCGGACTGATATATGAGAAAATAGTTCCTCAACATGCGACAATTCATATGATGTAAGGTTAGTTTTATTTCAAACATGATTCTAATAAACACAGATGTTCACAGGGACAGTCTGGAGTTCTAATAGTTTTTCCTCTGGTCTGTGGAGTGGGTCAGACTGTTTTTAGTGGCAGGACGACTATGGCCATTGACATGCACTAGCCTAGCACCAGCAACCTCTGCAAATACAAGGACTGGAGGGAAGATTCCAAAAAGTGTCTCCACACGTCTCCAACACTCTGGCTCACCAGGAAATGAGGAACTATGTCCAAAATTCTGAACTGTCCCTTTAAAGAGTTATTTTCAGTGACATATGGTCCTGTTTAGGGACACACTGATCCAGCCTTTTCAGTTCAAATACAGATTCTGAGACTGATCTGTGGTATCAACCAATACCAGCGCAGAGACTGAAAAGAGAATTTATTTCCTTGAAAGAAAAATAAAATAAGACAAAAATTATCCGAATGTGTGATGTAGGTTTTATTTATTCCTCACATAACCAGAGAACAACTTTGTGTAAATAACAGTTCAAACATGAAGAGACTTCCTGAGCCCACTACGACCAATAAATATTCTTATTACATCACTGGATATGTCCAATCCGGATATCAATTTAACTGATATGTAGAAGCCGATATCTGATCCAACAATTGTGATATATCCGATACCAGGATAATATCAGTGCCTTCCTAGTCCTGTTCCCTGGAGTTTTAAGTTTACTTTTGAGCCAGAATTTTGTTTTTTGTTTTTTCAGTTAATGTCTGAGTCTGTGCTGACACTGTGGAGTGTGGAGGAGCTTTGCCACTGTGTAATATTAACTCTGAATCAACACTTTAGAGCAGTGATACTCATTGCACGGCTCGCCAAGCTTTAATTGGCGGCTTGCAAGCATAGACCAAAATAGTAATACAGACAATATTCTTTTTTTCAAATGTGCGACATAAACATATTGTGAAGATTGCAATAGAAACGTCTGCATCACATCAGTATTAGAGATGGGCGTGATTAGTCGACTAATCGATAATTGATCATTAAGAATTTTGTTGATCACATTCATTTTTAATCGACAACCTGAATGTAGGTTGCTTTGCGTAGTGTAAGGAGACAAGGCTGAATCTGAGCACAAACACTGGAGCTGTGCCCTCACAGTCCCACGTTTCGACTCTGGCTCACCTCCCTGGAGATCACTATATCCCTCAGAGTGCGTTTACCTGCACATCAGTATCTTGGGTATGATCAGGTTTTTTGATTATCCCGGTTTCATCATGGTGCATGTATACGCAGTACCCCAGTTACTGCAACTCGACATAGGCACAGAACAGACTCACCATCAGCAGAACATCCTCTGTCACAGAGAGAACACTCATATTACACTGAGTCCTATACTTTAGTCCCACAGAAGCTGAAGCATCAGCACAAGGAAAGAGCTGCTTTTTCCCATCTTTTACAGCTTATGCAAATGAGTCATGTGGTTTCTGTAAAACATAAATAAATGTTTAAAGCTGCATTAAACACATTCTGACCTCACACTGATGTGGCTCTGTTGTGATGGTTTATATGGTGTAGAGTTTATTTATGCAGATTAGTAATAGTAATAATTATAATTATCCATATCCAGAAAAAAAATATATCATTGCTTTAGAGAGACATGAGTGACCAACGACTCTACACGTATAATTCTAATTATTGTTAATCCTACTCAACACTTTATTAAAATGCAGTTTGATTTTTAAATGACACGCAAACACATTTTTTTTACATTTAGTATACATGGCATAAGGTCACAGGGCTCCAACTAACAAAGTGGTTTTGCTTTCAGTGAGTCACAAGGAGCTGAAATATGTTTTACGATGAAGCCTTTAAGCCGTACTGTGGAACACTTAGACCAATAATTTCTTCATGGAAACAAGCAGGGAGCAGACCATGCAGCAGAAAAGTCCCATAGTTCTCTTTAAATCCTTTTGTTTGACGCGTCTGGTAAAAGTGTAAAAGTGCGTTATAAAATCCTCCAGACCCGTGTTGCATTTTCACGGCCGTTTTGGAGCTCTTTCTTCCTGCAGCGTTGGCACTGCTCAGCACAATAGCTGTTCTTTTTCTCGCTTGATTGTCTGTTTGTCATTCGCAAAAGTGACATTCTGATGTGATAATTTCATACATTGTCAAAAGAAGAATCCATTTGGTGCGGCGGCGTCAGGCGTTCGGCTTGAATCGTGACGAGGTTTAGGTCCCGCGGGAGAGTCTGATTAACAGTGTTTCACTGACTGTCACTCATCACAGCCTGTTACATACGAGCCATAGAAGAATCAATTAAGCCTGACTTATCTGACACTAATCCACTGCTCCGGCCAATCACGTCCTCTCATCCTAATGTGCTTATTACACTGGGACAAGGCTGGAACGTCTTAGTGCTGCTAATTGGAATTCTCTGCGTTTGTTAGATTGGAAATTACACTGGTTTACATTGAAAAGCGGGGTTTTGCTTGGCCGATTTTCAGGTTTGAGAGTGCGACAATGCCATAGTCCCAGATAGTGGCAACAGGTTTTCCTTGATGTCGCCCACATTCCCTGGGGTTGTGACACTAACTGGAAGTTCTGCTCTGTCTGAGACTCCAGAAAGTGTGCACAGTGCAGCGTTTATTTTTGTGTTTGACTGGAATGGGCGATATGCAAATTTTGATACAGTTAAACCTTCTCAGCATTTTGCCGGGGTACACAGTGTTACCGTGACTAATTCAGAATGATTTTGTAGCTGCACCTAAACCCTTCAGAAACAGAAGAGCAGCGTTATATTTGAAGATGAGGCACAAGTTCTGATCAAACCAAACTTCTCCAGCGCGTATCTCCCTCCATTTAATGATCTGGGACTCGCCAAGACAAGAAAAGCACAGAAGAGGCAGATTCAGAATAAAAAGTAAAAGGCGACAGTCCACGGCATGTGATATTTCCACTGCAGCATGTTGTATCTGACAGACCTGCGCTCTCGGCACTCGGAGAAGTTACCGTCTGACTTCGCCCTCAAGCGGGAACTTTCTCCTCTTCAGCCTCGTCCCCTCTTGACTCTCGGCGTTCAATAAAACGTCTCCATCACAAACTTTTGGGCTCAACATCACACACGAAGCGTTAGTCAGGTTTTTACTTCTTCCTCTGGCCTGACGCAGGGTCATAGCTCAGGCAACATTTGCTGTCTCTCCATTGAAGCCAAAATGCTCCTAATATTATATTACGTCCTTATGCACTGCTGATTTTTTACCAACGGTAATGGAACTGATACTGCCGCTACTTTCTGATACCTCAGTACATTATATTACTGTATTACCGCCCAAGCCTAGTGTTTGATGCGTCTGGTACATTTATAAAAACCTTGAGACATGTGTTGTATTTTCAGGGACGTTTTGGAGCTCTGTCTGTTACTCAGGTTACTTTTACCTTTGCTTTATTCTTACCATAAAGAGCTGACTGAATTGTGCTGTTAAAAAAAGAATCTCACATGACATTACAGTTTTTCAGTGAGTCACTCTCTGAACAGGACCATGGATCATAGGCTCCTGAAAATGCACTGTTTAAATCCATTTTGTATTTTTTCTTGAGTTTTTCTCAGATCTTAAACCGTTTTTGCCAGTGTTGGTGCTGAAGATTCCACCATAAACATACACGTAGCGCACCTACAGTTTGATGTACTGCAAAGTATCAATACCGCTGCATGGGATAAATGGATTTGTGAGGGTAATTTGTATGGAAAAATGAGGACATCTTTTATTTTTTTTAGATTTTATTTTGAAGATAAATAAAACACCTGTTATTGAATGGATCTTTATGTGAAACATGCAAAGTTTTCCCTACTTTTCTAACCTTTTCCTTATATTCTAATTCTAGTTTGATATGTGCGGCGCTCGGAGTTGAGTTCTACACATTATTAATCTGGAGAGGCTCTCACTGAAAGTAATGGGGGTCTATTGGGGCTCTCAAATGAATCGTCCCAACTTCACAGCAGCAGAAAAGCTCAGAAATCAAACTCTGGTTAAATCAGGGAAAAGCACAGACATCTTTCCTCCACAAATGCACAAAGCGTTTCCCTCTGAATGCTTTTCACAAACTAAATACAACAATTACGTCTGTTATTTTTGTTCCAGAGTGAAGTTCTGCTGTGACAGTAACAACAACTAGCATGCTGTTGTTGCACTTCCTGATTTGCAGACAATGAAAGCTTTTTATAATTAGATGCAGACTGCACACAGAGCTGCTTCCAATCCAGTTTCACTTCATCAGGCACCATGAAAACATCAGGTACAGCTCCTTTAATTTGAAAACATTTACACTCATTTCAGTTGTTCTAATCCAAAATTCTCCACAAAACGACATTTTGTCCTTAAACTTCCTTTGAAACTGCTAACAGCACCATTAGCATGAGGATCCACTCCGATCCCTCGCCCATCGCCCGAGGCAAAGTTACCCAAGGACGTCTCACCTTTGAACACTGGACAAAACAGGATGCAAACAATAACTAGCATGCTAACAGTGCACTTCCTGGTTCACAGACAATACAAATGCTTTAGCTGCAGACAGACCACAGACCAGGTACAAATCAGATACAGGCCCTTTTACATTTACACTAAGGTTACATTTGTCTTTTCTTAAATTCTCCCCAAAATCCTGATACTTTCTTCCTTAAACTCCCTTAAAAACCACTAAGAGCCCCATGAGCATTAGCATCCTGTGCAATCCATCGTCCATCACCTGAGGCAGAGTTATCCGAGGATGTCTCACCTTTCTCCGAGAGGAAAAGGACTTAAAGGGGAGAGGATGAGAGCGCGCCATGAAACTTTAAGCAGCTGTGAGTGGAGTCTATGTGGCCTTTAATATTAAACAGCAGCAGGCCCACCACACAGAGCTCGGCCAAAACACCAGCGCAATTTGCTCTGAATCATTCATGGGGCATTAAAATTGAACTTTGATCAGACGATCCATCTAATTTACTGTTTGGGAGTCGCCGTGAACTTCTGAAGTGTTTTTTTTTTACTGTGGTTATGTTAGTTAAAGAGGGGGTACTTTACTTCTGCGGGGTATTAACTACTGACCAGACGTGGGGCCAAGCAAAGGCTTTAAAACAAAGGTTTTACAAGTCTCAAGTCTTTGACCTCAAGTCCGAGTCAAGTCCCAAGTCAAACACAGGAAAGTCCAAGTCGAGTCTCGAGTCACTGGTCCATAAGTCCAAGTCGAGTCCAAGTCGACTGCTTTGAGCTTCAAGTCATTTCAAGTCTTTAAACCAAAGAACCAAATATAGTTTCGATTTTTGTAATTTATATAATTTTTAAGCTAAATTGTACTGAAAAAGTCATGGTATATTTATATTTGAGTATTTAAATAATTTTTTCCTTTTTAAATGTCTTGGCAAGATCTCATTACAGTCAGAATAGAAAGAATTCAGATTTAAAAGTGCTTAATAACAGTTATTTTGTCATGTAGCACTGAAATTAGTTTCCTCTGTTTTACTGTATTGTACTGTATATACTGTATAGTACTGTATATACTGTATAGTACTTTATATACTGTAGTACATTTGAGGACACCATATCACAGCACTTCAGTTCAAAGGAACAAACAGAAGTGGGAGGGACATGTTCCAGTTTGTTCCTGTAAATGAAGCACCACATTTATCAACTGTAAAGAGAAAAGTATTTTCTAAAAACATGTTAATTTTTTTAGGAGAAGCATCAAGTCTTCTCATGTCCAGGGCTCAAGTCCGAGTCCAGTCCCAAGTCATTGACCTTCAAGTCCAAGTTCCAAGTCTTAGTCCATTTAATCAAGTCAAGTCTCAC
>CM068359.1:5664872-5764872 GCA_034769755.1 Odontamblyopus lacepedii | reverse complement strand
CAAGAGTTAAATGCAGCCTGAGTTTCAGTAGGACCGAAGTACATCTAGTCCAGTGGTTCTTAACCTGGGTTCGATCGAACGCTCTCTGAGTCAGTCTCAGGGGTTCGGCAGAGCAGAGTTCTGCACGGATTAATTTTTGGAGACCCACACCCGCACAGTACAGCACCACACCCACCCCTAAACCCGTGATTATATCAAAGTTAAACCCGCACCCGCCCGGACCTGTGAACATTTCCCCCATTACCCGCCCGTGATAAATCACACACAAACTGACGCACTTCATTTTCTTCGATGCACCTCTCAACAAACAACAACAAACATCAATAGCAGGTCGCCGCTAAGCTTTGCTCCACCTGAGCCCTAAATCGTACAATAACAATGAAACAAACAATGAAATAAACAACCAATGTCAGTTTAACACAAAGTAAAAGCCTTAATTTGATCTAACCAAGGTCACTGTGCAGGAACAGTATCGTCCTCAGTCCAGGTTTCAGCTGCGTTCTGTGTTCCTCACAAATCCAGCAGAGGAAAAGTCTCTCACTGCAGCGCAGGACTGAGAGCAACACCACCTGACCCGCCCGTGTGGAATCACTACCCGCCTGCATGCCCGCCCGGATAATTCCAGAATGTTAAAACCCGCCCGTTTCTATTTGCGGGCACCCGACCCGATGCAGGACTGTGCGGCAGGGGTCAGGACAAACATCCAACTCATATGATTGGTGATGACACGCCCCGTCTGGCCGTTATTAGCTGCAGGAAATTTTGTGTGTCCAATAGTCTTGTGACTGTCGTGATGGTGTCGTGTCATTTCTTTCTTAATATTTTCCCTTCATACTATGTCGAGCAAAAAAAGAAAGTGGTCAGACGAATATGTTCAATATGGATTCACATGCACCAATAAAATATATATACCTATGTTTTGAATCCAATTAAGAAGGGTTCAGTGAATGCACATATGAAACTAGTGGGGTTCAGCACCTCCAACAAGGAGCGCCCCAGCCAAGAGCCTCAGATCAGACAAACGACCATTTGGCAGAGTGGCCACAGACTATAATAAGATTCTGTTCAGAGTTCAAATTTTAAACACGTCCAGAAGAATCGACAGAAAGACTGAAATCTGAACTGACAAATGAATACAAGAATCCTATTTCAGAGTATGTTCTGTACAGATCTACAGGGTTAGAGTTTTATACATTTATATGTACTTCAAAAATATCAGCATTTGCAAATTGAGTTGATTCAAATTTGGGTTAGATTTGATAGTCCTGTCCTCAGTACTACAGCCGTAGACTCACGTGCAGCCCTCAGGTTTTGCAGTGGATTGAACAGAGGTGTGGATCTCTGTGTTCTGAGGCCATGTTTGAGGATTTTACAACCTCTCTCTTTCTCTTTCTCTTGTTGCTCTTTTTCTTTCTCTCTCTCTCCCTCCCAACTCTTTCTTTCTCTCTGCGTCATCTCTCTCTCTCTCTGTTGTCTCTCACTTTTTTGCCCTTTTTGTCTCTCTTGCTCTATTTTGTCTTTTTTCATTTCTCTCTTTCTCTTTCATCTCTCTTTTTGCCTGTTTCTCTCTCTCTCGCCTCTCTTTCTCGCTCTTTCACTCTCTTTTCCCTCTTACTCTCTTTCACCTCTTTCTCTTTCTTCCTCTTTCTCTCTCTTTTGTCTCTCTTTCATCTCTTTCTCTCTCTCTGTTTCATCTCTCTTTTGTCTCTCTCTCATGTCTCTTTTGCCTCTCTCCCTCTTTCGCCTCTCTTTCTTTGTTTTGTCTCTTCTCCGTTTTGTCTCTCTTTCATTTCTTTATTCCTTTCTCTTTCTCTTTCTTTTCTCTCTCTCTCTCTCACTGTCATTCACCTCTCTCTTTCTCTCTCTCTCTATTTTGTCTCTCATCTCTTTTCCAACTCTGTCTGTTTCATCTCTCTCTTTTGTCTCTCACTTTCGTTTCTCTTTCTAGGTTTTGTCTCTTTTTTCCTCTGTCTTTCATTCTCTCTCTTTGCCTCTTTGTCTCTCTCTTCTGTCTCTCTCTTTGCTTCTTTGTATCTCTCTTCCATCTCTCTCTTTGCCTCTTTCTCTCTCTCTTCCGTCTCTATCTTTGCCACTTTCTCTCTCTCTTCTGTCTCTCTCTTTGCCACTTTCTCTCTCTCTTCCATCTCTCTCTCTTGCTCTCTTTGCCTCTCTCACTCTTTCACCTCTCTTTCTCTGTTTTGTATGTTTCATTTCTGTTTCTCTCTTTTGTCTCTTTCTCCCTTTCTTTGTCACTCTCTTTCACCTCTCTCTTTCATTCCTTCTCTCTCTCCGTCTTTCCCTCTGCCTCCTTCATTTTTCTCCTCTTTTTCATTGTTTTCCGCTCTCTCCTTTTCTGGTGTGAGTGGTCTGCAGTGGGGGGTCCCATAACTTTTCAGGATGAGAGCTCCAAAATAAGCAAGTGAAAAGCCTCAGCGCAAAAACAACCTGATGCCAGATCTATTTCCTCGTGTTAAAAGGGACTTCTCTAAAGGTTTAAATAAAATATAGACGACATAGATACCGGTTCTAACCAGGTCTGAGCCTGCAGCACTGGATGTTTGTAGTAAATGTGTGTTAAGGATTATTTCAAAGAAATAAATCATGATATGCTCTGGTTAGAGCAGACAAACAGCTGTCTCAAGGATGTCAGTTCAATCCCCTCTGACAAGTGCATGCTGTTGTGTCCTTGTGCAACACACTTCACCTACAATTGCCACTTTTACATGAGAGCTTTAATTCTGAATACAAATAATTTAACTGTGAATAAAAATGAATTCTGCTTTAAAAAGTCCATGTAAACACTTAACCTAATGAGAATGATTATTGGGAATTAAACTTAATCCTGAAGTAAGTGAGTTTATTCTGATTTTAAAGCTGAATGAATTTCTTCCTGGATCATGTAAACGTTTCTTCTTCTTCTTAAAATAATCCCAGTGGTTGGTGCTCGTTGGCTCGTCCTTCTGACATGATCCGGACGATCCGGCTCCTCCAGTCGTCTCTTGGGACTTTCCTCCACGTCTCTTTGGATTTGTGAGCGGGATGTGGGAGTGGGCTGAGGTGTGGCAGCCTCAGACTCAGTTTGTCTTCTTCCTCCTTCTCCCACACTCTTCCCTTCTCCTCCTCAGCTCACAGACGTAAAGCGTGAGGTGAGAATTCTCCAGCTGCTGCTTCATTATCATCAGAACCACTGCGGAAAAAGTTTGGATCATGTTTGTGTCGGCGGCGAAACGACAAACCGAGATGACAGAAAAGCCGGGAGCAGCTGAAGTGTGGGTTTTCTTCCCAAAGACGGAAATACGTTAGTGTCGCTGTCCAATCAGAACCTTCCCCTCCCCCAGACGCTGAGCCCCATTAAAGGAGAATATTTTAATTCAAAACTATTTAATTCAGAATAAAAAAATAAAAAAATAAAAAAAACATGTAAACATGGCCATTGCCTTGGATAAATTAATCTGTTTCAAGTGATGACAAAGGAGCACCATTGTCATAGCAACAGTTCAAAACAAAATATTATATCTTGTTTTATTGTGAAATACTCTCAAAATCAATCGGTCTATAGGAACAGGAAGTTGAAACCCATGACGACGAGGGGCCAATGGTACAGACCGGCAGCCTCTGTTCTGTCAGTCTGCTCTGGCTACAGAGTGGAAGAGAAGAGGAAGAGACAGTGAAAATGGAGGAGACTGGGTGAAGTGTCTTGCTCAGGGACACAACAGTAGTGTGCTGTTGCGACCTTCTGTCGCTCAGACAATAAACCTGCTCGCATATCTCCTCATGAGGCGTCTGCTCTGAGTCCTCCTCCTGTTTGAAAATCTGTGCAGATCTGGAGCCGGTCATTTCATTTGGAGTTTTTATTTCATCAGATGAGACGGGAACACTCGCTCCTCCTCCTCTGAGCGCCGAGGAAATAAGGAGATCCACACAGACACAGCAGGGGTTTCTTTTCATCTATGAGGAGAGACGGAAGAGAGAGAGGGAAAAAGAGGACAGGAGGGAAAGGGAAAGAAAAAGAGAAGGGGGAGAGGGAAAGAGCAGAAGAAAAGGAGATAGACTGGGAGAGAGAGAGAGAAAGAGAGAGAGAAAAGAGAGGGGGAGAGGAGGTAAACGAGACCAGAGAGAGAGAAGGAAGGAGAAAGAGAAAAAGGGAGTAGGGGGAGGAGGAGAGAGATAGAGAGGGAGAGAATCAGGAGGGGGTAAAAAGAAGAGAGTAGAGGAGGTCTAGATTGCATTGCTTAGTGTGCAGTGTGTAGTGTATGTGCAGAATGTGTGTGGTGTGTGTATAGTATGTGCAGAATATGTGTGGTGTGTGTAGTGTGTGCAATGTCTGTAGTGTGTGTGTAGTGTGTATAGAGTATATAGTGTGTAGTGTGTGTAACATGTGCAGTGTGTGTAGAGTGTCTGTAGTGTGTAGTGTGTGCAGTGTGTATAGTTTGTGTAGTGTGTAGCGTGTGCAGTGTGTGCAGTGTGTATAGTATGTGTAGTGTGTATAGTGTGTAGTGTGTGTAGTGTGTATAGTGTGTACAGTGTGTATAGTGTGTGTAGTGTGTATAGTGTGTGTAGTGTGTATAGTATGTGTAGTGTGTAGTGTGTGTAGTGTGTATAGTGTGTACAGTGTGTATAGTGTGTGCAGTGTGTATAGTGTGTGTAGTGTGTATAGTATGTGTAGTGTGTATAGTGTGTAGTGTGTGTAGTGTGAATAGTGTGTATAGTGTGTGTAGTGTGTATAGTGTGTGTAGTGTGTAGTGTGTATAGTGTGTGTAGCGTATAGTTTGTGTAGTGTGTATAGTGTGTAGTGTGTGTAGTGTGTATAGTGTGTACAGTGTGTATAGTGTGTGTAGTGTGTATAGTGTGTAGTGTGTGTAGTGTGTATAGTGTGTGTAGTGTGTATAGTGTGTGTAGTGTATAGTTTGTGTAGTGTGTATAGTGTGTAGTGTGTGTAGTGTGTATAGTGTGTACAGTGTGTATAGTGTGTGTAGTGTGTAGTGTGTGTAGTGTGTATAGTGTGTGTAGTGTGTATAGTGTGTGTAGTGTGTATAGTGTGTGTAGTGTGTAGTGTGTATAGTGTGTGTAGTGTGTATAGTGTGTGTAGTGTGTAGTGTGTGCAGTGTGTGTAGTGTGTAGTGTGTAGTGTGTATAGTGTGTGCAGTGTGTATAGTATGTGTAGTGTGTATAGTGTGTGTAGTGTGTAGTGTGTATAGTGTGTGTAGTGTGTAGTGTGTATAGTGTGTGTAGTGTGTAGTGTGTATAGTGTGTGTAGTGTGTAGTGTGTATAGTATGTGTAGTGTGTATAGTGTGTGCAGTGTGTATAGTATGTGTAGTGTGTATAGTGTGTGTAGTGTGTAGTGTGTATAGTGTGTGTAGTGTGTAGTGTGTATAGTGTGTGCAGTGTGTATAGTATGTGTAGTGTGTATAGTGTGTATAGTGTGTGTAGTGTGTATAGTGTGTACAGTGTGTATAGTGTGTGTAGTGTGTATAGTATGTGTAGTGTGTATAGTGTGTAGTGTGTGTAGTGTGTATAGTGTGCAGTGTGTATAGTGTGTGTAGTGTGTATAGTGTGTACAGTGTGTATAGTGTGTGTAGTGTGTATAGTATGTGTAGTGTGTATAGTGTGCAGTGTGTAGTGTGTGCAGTGTGTGTGACTGTAGTGAGACTCCACAGCTCATCTTCTGATAATGAAGAGAGTTCTGAAAGAAGCATCAGTGTCACATCTGAGAGAGGGGGATGGGGCGGAGAGAGAGAGGGAGGGAGGGGGGGATGAAGTTGGTCGCAAAGAAGAGGGAGGGAGGGGGGGGAGGTGAAAGGAGGAAGGGAGGATGAGAGAGAGGACGGAGGAAGAAGAGTGCGGAGACAGATGGAGAAAGAAAGAAGGAGGGAAGAGAGAGTGAAGGAGCATGGTCAGGTGAGAGAGAAAAAAGAGGTAAAGAAGTGACAGCACAGACTCATGTGACCTGGATCATTCAAAATCAATGTCCTGATCTTCACCTGCCTGTTTCTATGGCTACATCACTGCTCTGCCTGGAATGTTCCACAGTGACATTAAACAGCTCGACTTTACATTTATTCAATCACAGGTGGTTTTATAGCTCAGAAATCCAGAGAAAACAGACATTCTGACTGTGAGCGGGGTCGCCTCTCCATAGATCTGACCTGTAACTCTGTCTGATTTGGTCTCCATGAAGATAGAAAGGTTTAATGCCATACTGCAATAATAATAATAATATAATAATAATAATAATAATAATAATAATAATAATAATAATAATAATAATTATTATTATTATTATTATTATTATTATTATTATTATTATTATTATTATGAGACATATCCCACTGCTCTATACCTACCTATGATCTTCTGCATTCAGCACCATGGACAGCAAGAGACGTAAAATATGACATGTCGGAATATGGACACCAAAAAGTGTCGGAAAACAGGCATGACTAAACAGAGGCATGTCATAATACTAAACAGAGGCATGTCATAATACTAAACAGAGGCATGTCATAATACTAAACAGAGGCATGTCATAATACTGGGTTGTCTAAAGGTTGGGATGTTGGAATAGGCATTGAAAACTGTGTGGATAAACAGGCTACAAACGATAAGATTAAACAGGAACACAAATTTTGTGCACTATGTAAAAAAAAACAAAAAACAGGACATTCAGTGTCCCGGGAGAATATCTTTTTCCCCGGGACAGTCCATTAAAATCCGGGACAATCAGGTAAAACCAGGACAGGTGGCAACACTCTCAAATAACATTACAGTCAAAGCTTTCGCCAACAGTTTTTCAGTTAGAACGTTCATAATTTTGTAATTTTGGTTGAAAATCAAACTCCTAAACAGGACCATGAACACTCGGACTGATCACAGGCTCCTGAAGATGTGCTCTTTAAATCCAACACTCAGGCCTCACAGCAAGAAGGTTGCGGGTTCGATCCCCGGGTCGCCCGGGCCTTTCTATGTGGAGTTTGCACGTTCTCCCCGTGTCTGGATGGGTTTCCTCCAAGTACTCCGGTTAACCCCCATCAACTCAAAACATGCAGCACCCCTATGAGCTAACATCAAGGACCATGTTGTCCACCCTCCTGTGGGCTCACCACCCGCAGAGGGGTTCATAGGGGGGGGTCAGGTGCTATGACGATTGGGCAGCAAACTGCCCCCGTGACCCAGCTGGATTAAGCGAGAGAAGATGGATGGATGGATGTATTTTTTCTCAACTTTCCAGACCATCTTAAAACATTTCTGTCCGTTCTTGCTTATGTGTGTGTCGTGTCACCATGGTAACCACTGAACATTCCAGCATAGACATACATCCAGCCCTTTTTTCCTCCTGATATAACAGACTTAACGGAGTAAAAGCATTTTTTCACCCTGAAGATAAAACCCAGGTGGAGGCTCTGGAAGTGTTCTACATAAGCGTATCTTTATATGTGAATCGTTTGCAAATGTTTTAAGCTCTCAGATTTTACAAATTCACTTTTATAATTGCCCAGGGTCAGAGTGTAACAGTGGATAGTGCTCCGACCTCACTCCCTCTTTTTCAGAAGTATGAAAACCAATAATGATGATATAACAGATGAATAAATAAAAACATGCTGTGTGGAGGCTGCTGATTATACTGAGTCACAACATTGAACAGTGACAGTAAACAAGACACAATATCCCGGAGAGTCCAAGTAGAACAGACCGAAAACTGTGCTCAGAGCTCTACTGTGTTTTTAAAGCTCTGGGCTATGGAATATATACTGTTTTCGAATACTGAGAGTGTATAAATGATGTAACTTTTTTGGTGGAGGCTCCGTCCAATGTTTTTCTCCAATGCAGATGTTATTTCTTTGTCTGGAATCTTTCACAGTATGACATTGAACCTTCCTATTTTTATGGAGAACAAACCACACTAAGTTACAGGTCAGATCTGTGGAGAGGCGACCCCACTCACAGTCAGAATGTCTGTTTTACTGGATATTTTGGAGCTATAAAGCCACCTGTAATTGAATAACTATAACGTAGAGCTGTTTAATGTCACACTGTGGAACATTCCAGGCAGAGCAATGATGTACCCATAGAAACAAGCAGGTGACAGACCCCCATCCGAAAAGTTTCACAGTGCACCTTCAAAGATACTACACAAAACAGAATGACTCCAAAAATGATTCCTCACTTATGCATTCTGAGCATCCTAATGCAATGCCAACATCAACTAGCATGACCACGAGCACTTCCTGTAAAAAAAAAAAAAAAGCTAATTAGTTGCAGACAAAGTAGAGAAGCTTTTATCATTGGTCATCTGTCCATTTCGACTCCCATCCAGAAGCCGTGTTATATAAATGCGGACAACACTGGATCCCTAAGTCTGCTCTATAAGTCATCCTGGACTTATGTCTGTTTCAAATGAACTCGTTCTGTTTTTCATTGGGCCTCATTCCTGCATCTTTAAAGAAAAATGATATCCACTTTAAGATAATGTTGAAAGAACTCTGCTCCACATTCACAAAACGCTCTTAAGATTGCAAATTCCTTCTTAAGTGACAGTTGCGGCTAATTCACCAACACCTTCACACTCATTTACATTTTATTGACATAGAAAATGAATATATATTTGGTTAGAAACGCCCTCTGAACTTCCAAATATGGCCAGTATGACATTATGACACATGAAAGTGTGAAGGAGAGTGAGGAGGAGGTCAGGTGGAGCGTCCACAGCAGGGGTCACCAGCCATTAAAACTCCTCCTTCATCCTGAGTCATATGAAGGGCACTGGTGTGAGACGCTCTTCTGAAAGAATAAAGTTGCTCAGGTAAACTTCATGTGTAATAAACATATTGTTAACATATTGTTAACACATTGTTAACACATGGCGGCACAGTGGCAGAGTGGCTAGCACTCATGCCGGTCGCCCGGGCCTTTCTGTGTGGAGTTTGCATGTTCTCCACGTGTCACACTCACATGAACACACGTGAACACACTCACGTGAACACACACACGTGAACACACTCACGTGAACACACTCAGGTGAACACACACACAAACACACTCACGTGAACACACTCAGGTGAACACACACACAAACACACTCACGTGAACACACACACAAACACACACACGTGAACACACACACACAAACACACTCACGTGAACACACACACGTGAACACACATGAACACACTCACATGAACACATGAACACAGACACGTGAACACAGACACGTGAACACACACACGTGAACACACTCACGTGAACATACACACGTGAACACACTCACGTGAACACACACACGTGAACACACATGAACACACTCACATGAACACATGAACACACTCACATGAACACAGACACGTGAACACACACACGTGAACACACTCACGTGAACACACATGAACAAACTCACATGAACACATGAACACAGACACGAGAACACACACACGTGAACACACTCACGTGAACACACACACGTGAACACACTCACGTGAACACACACACGTGAACACACATGAACACACTCACATGAACACATGAACACAGACACGTGAACACAGACACGTGAACACACACACGTGAACACACTCACGTGAACATACACACGTGAACACACTCACGTGAACACACACACGTGAACACACATGAACACACTCACATGAACACATGAACACACTCACATGAACACAGACACGTGAACACACACACGTGAACACACTCACGTGAACACACATGAACAAACTCACATGAACACATGAACACAGACACGAGAACACACACACGTGAACACACTCACGTGAACACACACACGTGAACACACTCACGTGAACACACACACGTGAACACACTCACGTGAACACACACACGTGAACACACTCACATGAACACACACATGAACACACTCACGTGAACACACACACATGAACACACACACGTGAACACACACGTGAACACACACACATGAACACATGAACACAGACACGAGAACACACACACGTGAACACACTCACGTGAACACACACACGTGAACACACTCACGTGAACACACACACGTGAACACACTCACGTGAACACACTCATATGAACACACTCACATGAACACACACATGAACACACTCACGTGAACACACACACATGAACACACACACGTGAACACACACGTGAACACACACACATGAACACAAACATGAACACACTCACGTGAACACACACACATGAACACAAACATGAACACACTCACGTGAACACACACACATGAACACAAACATGAACACACTCACATGAACACACTCACGTGAACGCACACACGAACACACTCACGTGAACACATGAACACACATGAACACACGAACACACTCACGTGAACACACACATGAACACACACACACATGCACACACTCACATGAACACACATGAACACACTCACGTGAACACACACACGAACACAAACATGAACACACACACATGCACACATTCACATGAACACAGACACATGAACACACTCACGTGAACACACTCACATGAACACACACGTGAACACACTCACATGAACACACACATAAACACACTCACATGAACACACACACATGAACACACACACACACATAAACACACACACATAAACACACACACATGAACACACACACATAAACACACACACATGAACACACACACATAAACACACACACATGAACACACACACATGAACACACACACATAAACACACACACATGAACACACACACATGAACACACACACACATGAACACACACACATGAACACACACACATGAACACACACACACATGAACACACACACATGAACACACACACATAAACACACACACATAAACACACACACATGAACACACACACATGAACACACACACATAAACACACACACATGAACACACACACATAAACACACACACATGAACACACACACACATGAACACACACACATGAACACACACACATGAACACACACACACATGAACACACACACATGAACACACACATGAACACACACACATAAACACACACACATAAACACACACACATGAACACACACACATGAACACACACACATAAACACACACACATGAACACGCACACATAAACACACACACATGAACACACACACACATGAACACACACACACATGAACACACACACACATGAACACACTCAGGGAGGGAGGATTTGAGTCATGAATGGATTGAAATAATCGGGCACTTTATTGTATTTATTGCTATTTCTGTGAATCGCTGATCTGCAGTGAACAGTGAGGGAGGGGGCTGGGGTGGGGGTGTATGAGTGTGCGCTCTGGTGAGGGGGGTGATGCGGGTCAGGGGGGTGATGGGGTCAGGGGGATGATGGGGTCAGGGGGGTGATGGGGTCCGGGGGGTGTTGGGTTCAGGGGGTGTTGGGTGTCAGGGGGGTGATGGGGTCAGGGGGGTGATGGGGTCAGGGGGTGATGGGGTCAGGGGGTGATGGGGTCAGGGGGGTGATGGGGTCAGGGGGTGATGGGGTCAGGGGGGTGATGGGGTCAGGGGGTGATGGGGTCAGGGGGGTGAAGGGGTCAGGGGGGTGATGGGGTCAGGGGGTGATGGGGTCAGGGGTGATGGGGTCAGGGGGTGTTGGGGTCAGGGGGTGTTGGGTGTCAGGGGGGTGATGGGGTCAGGGGGGTGATGGGGGTCAGGGGGATGATGGGGTCAGGGGGGTGATGGGGTCAGGGGGTGTTGGGGGTCAGGGGGGTGATGGGGTCAGGGGGGTGTTGGGGTCAGGGGGGTGATGGGGTCAGGGGGGTGATGGGTGTCAGGGGGTGATGGGGTCAGGGGGGTGTTGGGGGTCAGGGGGTGATGGGGTCAGGGGGGTGATGGGGTGATGGGGTCAGGGGGGTGAAGGGGTCAGGGGGGTGAAGGGGTCAGGGGGGTGATGGGGTCAGGGGGGTGTTGGGGGTCAGGGGGTGATGGGGTCAGGGGGGTGAAGGGGTCAGGGGGGTGATGGGGTCAGGGGGTGATGGGGTCAGGGGGTGATGGGGGTGAGTCCAGTGCAGGGTCCAGGCTCAGGGCTGTGACAGAGGCTCATATGGAGGCACTGGGTCAGACTGAGGCTCACTGCAGCCTAAAGTCTGTTAGACCCACAGACACAGGCTCTGGAAAACGCCTCACACATGTTTGTGCATCACACAGTCATATGATTATAGGAAATAATTGAAGAAAATATATGACTTATAATCATGGAGGAATTAGAATTGTCTGCTGCTGAGGAATAATTGTTGAGGAATAATATTCTAAAACTGTAGAGTTTTTGTTCTCATGAGTGCTCCTGTAAGAAGGACTTAAGTACGAATTTGTTTGTAAGAACGTTTCATGAATGAGGCCTCTTATCTTTTCTGGCTGTCTGGTGCTTGTCTCCATGGAGATGTGCTTTGGTTGGAATCAGTGTGCGAAATACCCGTCAGTATTCGGGAGTCCCCATGTCTGAATTGTTGAGCAACACAGATCTACATTTTCAAAATGCAGAAGCCTATGCAAAGTTGTGTATTACAATGTAAGCAAACGAGTGAATAAATGTGAGGTATTGACACTCTAGGCTTTTCATTATAATAACTGGGGACAGATTAGTTCATCTGGGGGGCACTGACCTTTAATTCTGCGTTCGCACCTGTCGGGCTGTGGCCAGGGCGTCATCGCACTCGCTGTTTGCAGGTCGTGCGGTGGAGCTGGTGGTTTTGGCAGAGAGGGGTCATCCATCGGCATGGGTGTCTATTGCGTGGTGGGGCGGGTGTGGGTTCTGCTGCGATGTGCGCTCCTCTGGGTGTTTGTGGCGTAGACTGTATACACGGTCAGATGTGCTGTGCTTTGTCCACCTCCTCCAAACAGGACGTCTGTTTCAAACAAATTGTTTTCTTTCCTGTTTACAACCAGATTATGTAGTTTTTCTCATGTTACACCCTCAAAATTATGCTTTTAAGGCTTTTTAGGGGGTCTGATCAGGGGGTCGCGCCTCTCCGTACCCCTCCGTATGTTGCACACTGGTTGGAATGTTCCGCAGTGGGGCATTGAACATGCAGTGAGTCCAGTGTTTTTTATAGCAGTGCTGTGCTGCTGTAGAGTCTCTGATATTGTGTGAGCCTCTTGTTCCTGTGTGAGCTTGAGACACTGTGATAACATCCACTTCTCCCATACAACACCTCTTTCACACCTTCTCACCTCCTCCACCTCTCCCTCTTTCTCTCACCCCACTTACTTCCTTTTCTTTCTGCCTTATCTCTCTCCTCTCGGTGTTATCTGTATGTCTCCCCATGCTCTCTCCTTTCTCTCCACCCTTTTCCTCTCTCCTCTTCTCGTTCATAACACCGCTCTCTCTCTCTCCATCCTTGTATTCCCCACTTGCTAATCCCACTCCCTCCTTCTCTCTCTCTCTCTTTCCTCCATGTTCCCATTTATGTTTCTCCCTCCCTTTCCTACTCTTTTCCTTATGCCTCTGACTCCTTCTTTCTCTCTTTCTCTCTCTCTTCTTCACCTCTCCTCCTCCTCTCTCTAACCCTACCCTCCCTTTCTCCACCTCTTCCTTTCCTCATTCTCTCTCACTTTCTCCCCATCACCCCCTCTCTCCTTTCTAACCTTTCGCTCTCCCTCCACTCTTCCTTCTTTCCTGTCTATGTACCTCATCTCCCCATAATGCCTTTCCTTCCCTCTTTCGCTGTCTCCACTCCTCCCTCTCCTCCTGTCTTCCTTGTGTAGAAGGAGGTAGATTCCTGTATCTCATATGCTCTCTCTCCTTTCCTCCTTCTCCTCTCCCTCCCACTCGACGTCTTTTCTCTCCCTCTGCTCTCTCCTCCTGTCTTCCCCATGTACATATGGAGGTAGAGTCCTGTCTCATATGCTCTCTCTCGTCTATCCTCTCTCTCTCTCCTCTCCTCTTTCTCTCCTCTCCTCCTGTCTTCCCTGCGTACATATGGAGGTAGATTTCAGTATCTCATATGCTCTCTCTCCTCTTCTCTCTTCCCTCTCTCCTCTCTTGTCCTCCTGGTGTACATATGGAGGTAGATTCTTCTCTCCTCTCCTCCCTCTCTCCTCCCCTCCTGTCTTCCTCCTGTACATATGGAGGTAGATTCTTCTCTCCTCTCCTCCCTCTCTCCTCCCCTCCTGTCTGCCTCCTGTACATATGGAGGTAGATTCCTCTCCTCTTTCCTTCTGTTTTCCTCCTGTACATATGGAGGTAGATTCCTCTCCTCCCTCTCTCCTCCCTCTCTCCTCGTGTACATGTGGAGGTAGATTCCTTTCCTCCCTCTCTCCTCCCTCTCTCCTCCCTCTCTCCTCCTGTACATATGGAGGTAGATTCCTCTCCTCTTTCCTTCTGTTTTCCTCATGTACATGTGGAGGTAGATTCCTCTCCTCCCTCTCTCCTCCCTCTCTCCTCCCTCTCTCCTCCTGTACATATGGAAATAGATTCCTCTCCTCTTTCCTTCTGTTTTCCTCATGTACATATGGAGGTAGATTCCTCTCCTCCCTCTCTCCTCCCTCTCTCCTCCCTCTCTCCTCCTGTACATATGGAAATAGATTCCTCTCCTCTTTCCTTCTGTTTTCCTCCTGTACATATGGAGGTAGATTCCTCTCCTCCCTCTCTCCTCCCTCTCTCCTCGTGTACATGTGGAGGTAGATTCCTCTCCTCCCTCTCTCCTCCCTCTCTCCTCCCTCTCTCCTCGTGTACATGTGGAGGTAGATTCCTCTCCTCCCTCTCTCCTCCCTCTCTCCTCCCTCTCTCCTCCCTCTCTCCTCCCTCTCTCCTCCCTCTCTCCTCGTGTACATGTGGAGGTAGATTCCTCTCCTCCCTCTCTCCTCCCTCTCTCCTCCCTCTCTCCTCCCTCTCTCCTCCCTCTCTCCTCCCTCTCTCCTCCCTCTCTCCTCCCTCTCTCCTCGTGTACATGTGGAGGTAGATTTCAGCGTTTGCTCGTCTTCTGTTTGCTGTGTTCTGTCTCATATGATCCACACTCTCCTGATCTCTTACATTTACTCAGCTATGGCTGATTTTGCCTCTCCGCAGACCTGACTCGTCACTCGACCTACGTGGTGTCTTCATGCACTTGCTTATCGCCATGGAAACAGATACATTTAATGCCATAAGGTGGAAAGTTCCAGTGGGTTAGAACTAAAAGGTTTTGAGGGAAAAAATGAAATAGGGATTTTTTTCGGGCGGTTATTGTGATCACGTTTTGCAATTTCTCTTTTAATAATAGGATTCTTTTCAAAGGTTTGTTTGATTTTTTCATAAACATCCTGAAGAATTAAAAAGACTGAAATCTGAACAGAGAAACTCTAATCTTGCAGTTACATATGACACTGTTTTCTGATTTCTGTGCCAATGTCGCTTCCTGGAGTTGTGTTTTGTTTCATCCACATGTTTAACACTTAAACTCTGCACATTTAGACTGCAGAGCATTTTGAGCTCTCAACAGGGCTGGAAGAAAACATCTATTCAGTGATATATCCATACTTCACTGTGAGATTTTCATATACCGTAAATTCCGGATCACAAGCCGCTACTTTTTTTCTACACTTTCAACACTGCGGCTCGTAATATGAAGCGGCTTTTTTATTTTTTTTTCCATCGCGGGAAAAACATGGACCAATAAAATGAATAAGTAGTTCACTGAGGTCCAATGAAGTTGTATGATTAATCACAACTTCCTTATTTCAGTCTTTCTGCTAACCCTCATCAACATGGAGAATACCAGACGAAAAGCATATGATGCAGCTTTTAAACTAAAAGCGATCACTCTGGCAGTTAAAGAAGGAAATCGAGCTGCTGCCCGTAAAATTGGCATAAACGAGTCGATGGTGCGAAGGTGGAGGCTCCAGCAAGAAGAACTGAGCCAGTGTAAAAAGCAACCAAAGCTTTCAGAGGTAACCATAGCAGATGGCCTGAGCTTAAAAACTTTCTGGAGGACTGGGTTAACACGCAAAGAGCAGGCGGCCGCGGTGTTTCCACTGTACAAATCAGACTGAAGGCTAAAGCGATCGCTACAGAGATGAACATTGAAGGTGGTTTATTCCCAGAGCGCCAAGGTGTGTAAGTGCATGTCGCGTGTGTGTGTCCCAAGTGTGTGAAGGTGTGTAAGTGCCTGTGGCGCGTGTGTGTCCCAAGTGTCACCAGTGAGCGAGTCCGTCCCCAGAGTTCAGCGGGGAGCGCGCGGCCCGTCCCGGAGGCGCTCCAGGCGGCGGGGACGCAGAAGCGAACCCCCCGCCTAGTCTTTGGCCAGCGGCTTATAATATGGTGCGGCTCATATAATTACAAAATAGATTTTTCTTCATAAATCTGAGCATGCGGCTCTTAATCGGGTGCGCGCTGTAGTCCGGAATTTACGGTAATTCAAAATGCATCTGAATTGTTTATATATATTTATTTATGAAATATGTATACGTTCCATTTACTGTTCTCAGGATTAAAATATTAAATGAATTGCATTTTATCCATTTTGTTCACTTATAACATTACACAGAATTATTGATAAGTCACATGACTGTATATGGTCCATGTCCCAACAGCGTCCACACTGGAATGTTTTGTGTTTCGTCACTTTTATTCTGTGGCTTTTATTTATTTTATTTTACTTATTTATTGCTATTTTATCATTTGTATGCTTTTATTTTATGGTTGGTATTTTATTTTACTGGTTGTATTGTTTCAAATTTCTACCAATTTACCTTTTTGTTGTCTTTATTTTATGATGTCTGTGCAGTTCTTTGCCCTGGAAAAAAATCGGGGTCAGATAAAATGACTTAAATTAAAAACATTTTACTTATTTGTGCAGATTCAACTTGACAAGTAAAATGATCTGCCAATGGAATAAATGTTTTACTCTTAATTCAATCGATTTTATTTCTTATTTTAAGTGTAGCCAGATGTATTTTCATATTTTAAGTACTAAAAGTCTTGTTCCTCGGGCAGATCGTTTTACAGGTCAAGTGAAATTTACTCAAATCATGAGAAAACTTTTTTTAATTCATCTTAACGTGACTCCATTTTGTTTTCTGCAGATTGGAAACGGCTTTTAAAATGTGCTACAGAAATAAAGTAGATTTGATTGATTTGTTTGGATTTGATATAGGAAGTGCTCCACTGTGTTTTTAAACTCCATACAGCTTAAAAACATTTCAGAAATTGCCTAGAATTGCCTAAAGGTAAAATGGTGAACTAAATGTAAAATGTGAACTTGAAAAATACTAGAAAAAACTAGAAAGTCTAAGCAAGTGTCTTTGGTGTATTGAGTGAGGCTGAATAAAATACACTGTTTGAAAATATCGCACAAATTCTATAAATATAAAAAAACAGGACACACATGATTCTGACTGAGTTTATCTCTGAGGAACTACTGTTTACGAGGGGAGCCTGAACGCACCTTCCAGCACAGATTCATGTGTTTGTGGGTTTCACTGCAGGGGGAGTCGGATCCCTCGTGTACAACGTTTAATTTAAGCAATTTGTTATAATTTTTTAACTTTGCCTCGTGGGTTCAAAATTCATTTCGAAGTGGCAAAGCTACAGTGAGGAAGTCTACTAGGATTTTAGGAAGAACATACACACACATGAGATTTAAGAAAGTCTACGCTGAATTCATATAAAATCCTTTTTTTTTTTTTTCTTTTGGCAAATTTTGTGTATTTATATATTTTTTTTTGTAGTTTTGGAGCAAAAACTGGTCCCGACTCTTCTCAGGATGGCTGATTTGACTGAAAATAAGTGTGTTACAGATTTCCTTTTCGTTTCACATGTCCATGAAATTCAGTAAAATTTTCTGAAGCTGGACAAACAGAAATGAATTAAGAAAAAGTAAAAGTGCAGTAAGAGGTTTAAATGGTCAAACATCCTCAAAATGGTAATTAAACCGGAAAAGTAAAGATACTGAAAGCAGAATATCAGAATATAGGTCGTACACTGCACGGCCCATGTCATTATTTTTACATCATCTCTTTTACGACTCCACTTGTTCTGTTGTTTTCACCTCGCACAGATCAAACTGCGCGGTTTTGTCCCACGCTCCTCAAACGCCTCATCTGCGTCACGCTCGGCCTCATGTTTACTGTGATGCTGAAGGACACCAAAGGGAGCTCTGATGTCCGACGCTCTTTGAATGCACTCGTGTTTACTGTTATATTTCTATAAGACCACGGGCTGGAAATAGGCCCAGGTTTAAGGGGGAGGGTGAACGTGTGGTGATAATGGAAAAGAAAATGTGTTTACGCTGTGTTTGATATTGAGCTAGGAACAATTCTCGCATATACCAAAAAATACAATCAAGTGTGTATTTTGATATTCCCCAAAGACAAAATTCAGACAGTATTATCAGAGGTGTAGTGGGGATTTTTTAAGTGGGGGTGCGCGATTCGTGACATCACTGATGACCCCCGAAATACACAGTCATATAGACTGTTGTTACAGATTGATAAAGACGCCAGTCCAGTAAAAATCTGTGATATTTGATTCTTTTTTTTAACTCAAAATGCTGCAGAATCGTGTTATTAACATTGACACCGTTCATATTCACCTCCAGAACATAAACCAGGGCCTCGATCCACGGATAGGCTCCTTTTTTCTCTTCCACACGTCTTCTGTCCATATCACGAATGGTAAAGCTCCCAGAGCTCCACCACCTCCACCACCTCCATCACCTCTATCACCTCCACCACCTCCATCACCTCCACCACCTCCACCACTTCCACCATCTCTACCACCTCCACCACCTCTACCACCTCTACCATCTCCACCGCCTCTACCACCTCCACCACCTCTACCACCTCCATCACCTCTACCACCTCTACCACCTCTACCACCTCCATCACCTCCACCACCTCCACCACCTCCATCACCTCCACCACCTCCATCACCTCCACCACCTCCATCACCTCCACCACCTCCATCACCTCCACCACCTCTACCACCTCCACCACCTCTACCACCTCCACCATCTCTACCACCTCCACCACCTCCACCACCTCTACCACCTCCACCACCTCTACCACCTCTACCACCTCCACCACCTCTACCACCTCTACCACCTCTACCACCTCCATCACCTCCACCACCTCTACCACCTCCATCACCTCTACCACCTCCACCACCTCTACCACCTCCTCCACCATCTCTACCACCTCCACCACCTCCACCACTTCCATCATCTCTACCACCTCCACCACCTCTACCACCTCTACCACCTCCACCACCTCTACCACCTCCATCACCTCTACCACCTCCACCACCTCCACCACCTCTACCACCTCCACCACCTCTACCATCTCTACCACCTCCACCACCTCCATCACCTCCACCACCTCTACCACCTCCATCACCTCTACCACCTCCACCACCTCTACCATCTCTACCACCTCCACCACCTCCATCACCTCCACCACCTCCATCACCTCTACCACCTCTATTCTAAACCAGGACTAATTCTATTCTATTCTATTCTATTCTATTCTATTCTATTCTATTCTATTCTATTCTATTCTATTCTAAACCAGGACTAATTCATTCTATTCTATTCTATTCTATTCTAAACCAGGACTAATCTTGGACTTGAGAGCGAGAGAGAGAACCTGAGTCCGTGGAGCATGGGTTTCTCTAAAGTGTGATAGGGCTGGTCTTTTCACCTGTGGTCACCCGACCCGCGCACCTCCTGGTTTAGTCCTGGTTTCAGACCTTAAATCCTTTCTTAATCCTCTCAGTCAATAATTTTTGCAGCCTGTTAAAATGTTTAATGTTTAAATCAGTAACTAGTTTTTCGATACGACTTTTGGCATCGATTGGTATCAGGTTTTCGATACTTGTAACATCATGCTGAGGGTGTTCTACGTGCATTTGTATCATGGAATGTTCAGTTACCATGGTGACACTGCACACACGAGCAAGATTTTTAAGATGGTCTGAAAACACAAGAAACAATGGAAAATGGATTTAACCAGCACATTTCCAGGAGCCCGTGATCAATATGAGCATTCATGTTTCCTTTTTTATGTAAGAAGGACATTTTAAACACACAAATCAGCTCCTCTTCTGTTGCAGTTCCAACCAAATCTGCTCTTTCTGGTCCGATTGTGTTCAAATAAAACTGAGACTAAAGTCTAACTTGCGTAACAGAGCTTCAGACAAAGTAGTAGTTAGCATCACACCCCAAGAGAAAGTATCAATAAAATAATTCGGTGGATGCATAAAAAAGTGTATGTCTAATCTGATTATATTCTAAAATTCTAGAACTATTACTATTGCTATTAGTATTGCTATTTAAAGATGCATTGTGTAACTTTTCTAGTGGAGGGTCTGTCAAATGCTTGTTTCCATGGAGATGTATTGCTTTTATACTGTGGCTCTTGACTCCCTCTAGGCACAAAGAGCGGTATTACACATGACATACTGACCCCTTTGTCAAATGAATTAACTTATTTCTCATCCTTATTCTAATATTTCAGATTTATTTAAACATTTTTTTGTGATTTGAAACTGCCCTCCCTCCTGTCGAGACTGTAACCTTGACCAGGTCCAAAGCGTGTCCCTTGTGAATTAATAAAGTTTGTCCAAATCTAAGTCTAAGTCTGCTCCAGATAAAAAAGAAGACATGAAAAGACCTCGTCTTCAGATCTGGGACTACTTTCTCTCACTTTAAACCTCTGCGGTGATGTGATTCTGCAGCTCGAAAAGAAAAAAAAAAGAAAACATTAAAAAACAAAATTCATCTCAGAAAGTGCCGAGCCCCGTGCTGCTTCAGCCCTGGTGGTGCAGATCAAACAGCGACAGTGTTATATAAGGTCTGGGAGGTTTAGACAATGGCAGAAAATGTAATTATGTGAATTCAACATGGTATGTGGTTTGAGTTGTGGTGTAGTTTTGGAAACCTCTGGACCCTGAAATCCCATTTGTACTAAACAGGGACTAAACCAGGACTATAACAGGACTATAACAGGACTCTGAGTGGCATCTCTTATCAAATATACAGTAATGTTGGTTCACTGGGTTGAACTTTTTGAAACCTTTGGACCTTAAAATGTTATTGGGACGAGAATGGGACTAAACCAGGACTAAACCAGGACTATAACAGGACTCTGATTGGCACCTCTGATCAAATATATGGTAATGTTGGTGTACTGAGTTGAACTTTGTGAAACTTTTGGACCTTAAATTGCTATTGGGACTAGAATGGGACTAAACCACGACTTGAAAAGGACTAAACCTGGACTAGAACAGGACCAAACCAAACCTACATCAATCCTAAATGGGCTCAAAGCAGGTGCAAACTCAAAAGCAACTCATTTCTGCTCACCAATCTCTACATTTTTGAGCAATGTCGAGGCTTCTGCAAACATGTGTGAATTAAACAAAAACACAACTCCAGGTCAGTTTTTGACGACGTAACATTACAACATGTCCATTTTGCGTAATATACTGTAGGACCTTTAACATCTCCATGGGGATAAGCGGGAGGCGTACCCTGCACCAGAAACGTTACTTATTGCACCTTTAACCTGCTCCCCTCACCTCGTCGGAGAACCTCATCCTTGTTTTGCGCGGCTCATAATGAATTGGCGTTTAAACTGACGCCGGACCCAAGTTCACGTCTTAATATTGGACTTCATAAATACTTAAAAATGCCCTATGCACAGCGCCGCTCTCCCTGTGCTCGTCTTGTCATAACCATATCCCCTTAATTGAACCGCCTCAGTCTGGATTCCGCCTATGGAGCGGCGAGGCCATAGTGGACCTCTTTATTGTCTCTTATTGACTCCATTTTGTGCGGTGATGAAGTGTGTGATGGCGTCGCGAGCATAGATGAGCGTCCAGGATAATAACGCACAAGATGCCTTATTCTATTACCAATTTACCTTCCTGATTTCGCCTTGGTTCAGGCCAGGTTAGAGCCCGGTGTTGTCCTTATGGAGAATGAGTTTTTTAAGGGCTGTTTTAGTCCTGGTTTGATCCTGAATTAGACCTGATTTAGTTGTAGTCCTGGTTTAGTTCGGGTTTATTCTTGGTTTGATCATGTAGACTTGGCTGGGACCTGTTCTAGTCCTGGTTTAGTCCTGGTTTGGTCTGCTGTGGACTATCTTCAGTTTTGTTACAGTCCTGGTTTAGTCCTGGTTTGGTCCTGATGTAGACTATGTTTAGTTTTGTTACAGTCCCAGTTTAGCTCTGGTTTAGTCTTAGTTTGTCCCTTGGTTAGTTCCCCGTTTAGTCCTTATGTAGACTTTGTTGAGATCTGTTCTAGTCCTAGTTTTGTTTTCATTTAGTCCTGGTTTAAACTTGGTTTAGACTTGGTTCAGTACTGGTTTATTCATGATTTAGTTCTGATTTAGTCCTGGTTTATTTAGTTCTGGATCAATCCCAGTTTTGGCCTGATTTAGTTCTGGTTTAGTCCTGGTTTAGACCTGGTTTAGTCCTGATTTAGTCCTGGTTTAGCCCTGGTTCAGTCCTGGTTTAGTCTTCATTTTGTCCTGGTTTAGACCTGGTTTAGTCCTGATTTAGTCCTGGTTTAGTTCTGGTTCAGTCTTGGTTTAGTCTGGGTTTAGTCCTAGTTAATACCTGGTTTAGGCCTGGTTCAGTACTGTTTTAGTCCTGGTTTAGTCCTGGTTTAGCCCTTGTTTAGTTCTAATTTAGTCCTGGTTTAGTCCTGGTTTAGTACTGGTTTAGTCCTGGTTTATTCCTGATTTAGTCTTCATTTTGTCCTGGTTTAGCCCTGGTTCAGTCCTGGTTTAGTCTTCATTTTGTCCTGGTTTAGACCTGGTTTAGTCCTGATTTAGTCCTGGTTTAGTCCTGGTTTAGTCCTGGTTCAGTCTTGGTTTAGTCTTCATTTTGTCCTGGTTTAGACCTGGTTTAGGCCTGATTTAGTCCTGGTTTAGTCCTGGTTTAGTTCTGGTTCAGTCTTGGTTTAGTCTGGGTTTAGTCCTAGTTAATACCTGGTTTAGACCTGGTTCAGTACTGTTTTAGTCCTGGTTTAGTACTGTTTTAGTCCTGGTTTAGTCCTGGTTTAGACCTGGTTTAGTTCTGATTTTGTCCTGGTTTAGTCCTGGTTTAGTACTGGTTTAGTCCTGGTTTAGTCTTCATTTTGTCCTTGTTTAGTCCTGCTTTAATCCTGGTTCAGTCCTGGTTTAGTCCTTGTTTAGCACTGGTTTAGTCCTGCTTTAATCCTGGTTCAGTCCTGGTTTAGTCCTGGTTTAGTAGTGGTTTAGTCCTGGTTTATTCCTGATTCAGTCCTGGTTTAGTCCTGGTTTAATCCTGCGCTCGTCTTGTCATAACCGTCTCCTCTTAACTGACCCGCCTCAGTCTGGATCGGGCCTGTGGAGCGGCGAGGCCACAGTGGACCTCTTTATTGTCTCGTATTGACTCCATTTTGTGTGGTGATGAAGTGTGTGATGGCGTCGCGACCATAGATCAGCGTCAGTGTGGTATTTTTGATGCACACCGCACACACACGCCGCACAGACACGGCACACACACTGCGCACACGCCGCACAGACACCGCACACACACTGCACACACACCGCGCACACGCCGCACAGACACCGCACACACACCGCACACACGCCACACTAATAATGCACAAGATTGCTTATTCTATGGAAGGTAGATGTTATTAAGAACACCAAATTGGACACGGTGATAGAATATAAGAAAGAATGACTCAGCGTGACCACGATTCCGCCAACTATAGCAGAAATAATGTGTTATTAAAGTTTCAAAATGCAAGGAATTGCTGTTATAATGGCAAATATTGGGACGTGGATCTGAGACGGAGCACCCATGGGTGTCAGATAAGCACATAGAATGGACAAATTTAATTTAATGGGACCAAATCCTGGTTTAGAGTCCTGATTTAGTTCTGGTTTAGTTCTGGTTTTGTCTTCATTTAGTCCTGGTTTAGTTCTGGGTTAGTCTTTATTTAGTGCTGGTTTAGTCCTGTTTTATTCTTGGTTTCGTCTTCATTTAGTCCTGGTTTTGTCCCAGTTTAATCCTGGTTTTGTCCTAGTTTATTTATTTAATCTTTATTCTACCAGGCAAAACATTAAGAACAAATTCTTACAATGTCGGCCTGGGCCAGAAGCCCAAGGGAAGGGGAGTTGAAACAATTAAATATTCAACATCATTCATTAGTAAAACAAACATTTACATCAGTCTCTAAAAATCTCTAGTTTAATCTTTAGTTTCATTAGTAAAACATTTACACACACGTCTTTAAAAATGACCTTCAGTTCACATTTAAAAGCAGAAAGAGAAATGAAAGTCTACATGAGCTTTGAGCCAAATTCTAATCATTAGCAGCGGCGCATCGAAATGACATGAGGCCGAGAGACGACCTGGACTTAGGAACTTTCAGTTTGATGAGCTGTGAGGAGTGAGTGTATCTGGAGGGAGGCTCCTGTTCGAGCAGCTGACGTAGACAGGCAGGTGTGAGCCCGCATGGTTTTATAGACAAACATGAGCCAGTGCAGTTTTGGGCGGGACTCAGCTCACCTGAGAGTCCAGCAGACAGTGGTGTGTCCTAAAGGCAGCACTTGGAACAAAACGGATCGCAGAATGAGAAATGGTGTCTAATTTTGCGAGGTTACTTTTGGAAGCATGTCGATAAATGTCACCATAGTCAAACTGTGGAAGAATGGACGCCTCAACAATGGCATGTTTAGCTGGGATTGTAAAACAGAAGCAGTTTCTGTACCAAAAAAAACAAACAATTTAGCCTTAATGTAGTCCTGGTTTGGTTCTGTTTAGTTCTGTTTTGTCCTCGTTTAGTCTTGGCTTAGCTTTCATTTAGTCCTGGTTTAGTTCTGGTTTAGACCTGGTTTATCTTTCATTTAGTCCTGGTTTAGTTCTGGTTTAGACCTGGTTTATCTTTCATTTAGTCCTGGTTTAGGCTTGATTTAGTTTTGTTCAGGCTTGGTTTAGTTCTGATTTAGTCTTCATTTTGCCATCATTTATTAGTCTTCATTTAGTCCCGCTTTAGTCCTGTTTTAGACCTGTTTTAGTCCTGGCTTAGCTGTCATTTAGTCCTGTTTTAGTCTTGGTCAGTTCTAATGGCACATACTGGCACATGGATGTGAGACGAGCACCCTCGGGTGTCAGGTAAGCGTGTAGAAGGGACAGTTTTCCTTTAATGGGACCAAATGAGGGCTGTCTCCTGTTCTCCAGACAGTTCTTCATTACTGTTGGAACTTTGCGATGAAACCAGGCTAGTTTGTGGTCATTTGTAGGAGCATATGCCAGAGATTTCCCCACGGCCGGGAAACGGACGGGGACAAATTCAGTTTATTGCAGTGGCTATAGAAGTCTGAGGTTATGTACTTGACCATAAGAGTGGGAGCGTGCTGTGTGGAGCTATAATGACAAAGGTCCACAATGTTATTTTCTCTCTCTGTTATTGAAAGGGCAGTTCCATTAGGGCAGTGTTTCACAATCAGAGGTTTGTGGACCATAGAGGTACACACAGACGCACAACTTTAAAGGTCCCATATGACTCGATTTTCTCATCTGTGTTCTAGTGCAGTTTACTCATCACAAACAGGCCTGGAGTTGTGTTTTGCTTCATTCACATGTTTAACCGACAAACCCTCTTCTCTCAAACTGAAAATACTCTGTTCCACCTTATGATGTCATGTGGTGATAAAGGAAGTGCTCCACTGTGTTTTTAAACTCCAAAGACCTTCACTAGAATCATTTGGATCATTTCACCCCTGGAATTCTCAATCTCTACTGAACTAAAGGTAAAAGGAGCTGTTAACCAGGTGGAACAGAACATTTGGAGCTCTGGAGATGTAGGGCCAATCCCATTTCTATTTTTACCCCTACCCCTTCCCCTACTCCTTGTCCCTTGAAACTGAGCAATAAGGGGACACCCTTTCAACAATCACATACATCATCAGAAGTCTCCGTCAACTTTTACGTAATCTTACGCAGACCACTGGAAAGAACACAACCTGAGCTTCTCTAAAGGTTAAACCGATGATTTCACTTTCAGTTTCTTGGGTTACAATATCCAAATAACATCTGTGTAGCACGGACACTTGCAATTTGTTCACAACTTTATTTCCATGCATCAACTGATCACTCAAGTCTCAAAAAACATGACACTGCTCAGCGTAATACTAGCCATTTTTTGCATTTTATGAAGAAAATGAACATTACACATTGGAACAACGTTGAACTTAAGACAGTACAGTGGTTATCACAAATTTTAAACCATAAATAATGGAGAAAATTTGTCAACTTCTTTGGTCTCTTTGGTCGTGGTAGCAGTGATCTTGCCGGTGATCCGTAAGGCATTCTCAGAAAGTTCTCATACCCCTCTGTTTGGAGTGTGCCTCTGAAAAATCTTGGTTTGGAGGGGTATAAAGCCCGACCACTTTCCCCCACCCCTCTGCCATAACAGGAACTGGGACACCCCTAAACCTACATGTGAATGCACAAAACAGAAGGGGAGGGAAAAGTGTTGGGCCAAGGGGTGGAATGGGATTCAGCCATAGACAGACGAATAATAATAAAGAGTTACTCAAACATGGATGAATGAAACAAAACACAACTCCTGGTCCGTTTTTGAGGAGGTAACTCATGCTAACATGGCAAGTTCACAAGAGTCTTTCTTTGTTGATTCTAAAAATAAAGCAGTCACTCTCTTCTTCTCACAGAGTTTGACAGAGACATATCTCCTGGAGGTGTGTGTGAACTGGCTGTTTGTAAATGCAGTGTCTCTTAAGAGTTTGACACAAATCTTTTTTAATTTGCACCTTGTGGGTTTCTAAAATGGTGACATCCTTTGCATAATTACATCTAACTTTATTTCCTGGAAGTGGAATTTGGATCTAGTCTTAATGGCTGGCTTTTGTGGCCAGTCTGCCATTTTGTGTTTGTGTCTCTTTCTGTCAGTCACTTTGTTTGTACTGGTACGTGACTTTGTGTGTGTTGAGACACTTGGTTAGTTTAGTTCGGTTTTGTGCCTTTTTGTTTTGTCACTTGATTCTGTTTGTGGGTGTATGTGATTTTGCTTTGGGACACTTGTGATTTAGTTTTGCTTGCGTCCCTTAGTTTAGTCACTTGTATTTGTTGTGTAAGCCCACGTGACTCGTTTTTGGCATAACTTGTTATCCTGTCCTTTTTCTTAGTTTAGGTTATTTTATGTACATATTTTAGCCTGTTTTGTTTAATTTACCTTGTACATTCCTTTTAATTAAATTACCTTATTTATTCCATTTTACATCTTGGTTATTCTGTTACTTCTGCGGTCCCTAGCAGAGCTGGGTCGTAACACTTAATTATTCCTTTCATTCATTCACTTATGCTTAGTTTTTAGTGTTTCTTGGTACTCTCTGTGTTATTCTGTTGTTGCATTTACATGTTCAGTCCATGGGGGGGCGCACATTTAGGCTGATACATTTCTGCAACTGCGGCACTTGAGCGGTTTTCAAGCTTCTGCCCTTCAAGCATCTGTGTTTGGCTCGATTTAGCTGCTGTGATGTGATACTGTGTTTTAATTTTGTTTTAGTCAGGAAAAAATGACAATGACAAAAATGTTCAGTTGATGAAATTAACACAGAAACTAAAGTCCAAAAGCAGCTGTAAATATGCATAGTATTTCAGTTCATTTGGTTCAGCTTTTAGACCTTTCCATGCTGGGACCCCCAAAATGAAAGCACCCTGGGACCCCTATAGTCAAATTAAACTGAGTCTTGAAATTATTTCAAGTTGTAAAACTTGTCAAATCTGATTTGACTGTATTTATATGGTGCTTTATTGTGCCATTTGACCTCATTTCACTATAGGATTCTGTGTACAATTTTAAAATAGACAAAATCATTTTAAAATAATATCTCCCGTTATCTCTCCACCCCAACTCTGTGTCTCGTGACCCCCAGTGCATTAAACATTAGATTAGTTATGAACAAAAGGACATTAAAGACACAGCTGTTTGATTTTGGGGACAATACTCTTGAATTATCAAATGAAATTTCATCTTTGTTCTCATAATAACTGTAACAAAATGTGTGCCTGTTTCCCAGGGCCAAAGCTCCTGGCTCATTTGTTTATGTCTCTGGTCTCTCGATGTCTCTGTCTCTCATGTCAAGAGCCTCTTCCTCCCTCCTGACCCTGTCTCTCTGTGTCCTCAGCTCGTCCGGACGTGGTGGAGTCGACCTCTGGGGAGCCCACCTACAGCGTGCGCAGTGAGGTCACCCTGATCGTGTCGCGGAGTGATGACAATGCTTTAGTTACGTGTGCAGTGGTGCACCCATCCCTCGCTCCCGGAGACAAGCGCAGCCAGCAGGCCCTGCACGTGCTCTGTGAGTCCCACCACACTACTGTGGACTTTTATAAACCTGCACGTGCTCTGTGAGTCCCACCACACTACTGTGGACTTTTATAAACCTGCACGTGCTCTGTGAGTCCCACCACACTACTGTGGACTTTTATAAACCTGCACGTGCTCTGTGAGTCCCACCACACTACTGTGGACTTTTATAAACCTGCACGTGCTCTGTGAGTCCCACCCTAACACTACTGTGGACTTTTATAAACCTGCACGTGCTCTGTGAGTCCCACCCTAACACTACTGTGGACTTTTATAAACCTGCACGTGCTCTGTGAGTCCCACCCTAACACTACTGTGGACTTTTATAAACCTGCACGTGCTCTGTGAGTCCCACCACACTACAGCTTGGATGAGCAGTGAAACGTCTTCTAGCTAAAACTCTTGTCCAGTTGACAAATTGAACTCTACCCTTTGCAGACAGACTAATAATAAAGAGTTACTCAAAATGTGAAAGAAAAAAATAACACAACTTTCGGAGGTAATAGCATTATAATGAGACTTAAACACGAGAGTCAGTTCTGTGTAATACAGGACCTTTAAGGAAGCTAAAGCCAGGTTTAAAGGATTAAAAAAGAACAAATGTGTAATAAAACCGTGTTTCCTAAATTGACAGTCAGCTGGAGAGTCCACCCATATTATGCTTTACAAATTGAAGGACAGAATTACAATAAGCCGTCTGTCTGCTGTCTGCATCTGTTCTCTGAAAGCAGTGAAAAGCTGTTATAAACTTAACACATTTCTCACAAATCTCCCTGAAGATTAGCTGACAACCAATCGCTGCCTGTAGCCGGTTAAGGTCATGTACCCAATTTTTTTCTTTTTGTTTTTTTTTTAGCAAAATAAGTCTCGGCCCACTACAGGTATATTGAATAAGCAGCTGTTGAGGTCAAAACAAGCCCACTGTGAACTGTCTGCATCTAATTGTAAACGTTTTATAATCCAATAACCACAAAGCTGTTTTTCGTTTTTTTTTTAACGGTAAACGTTCAAAGCCTTTAAAGAACTGCTGCTGGAAGTCACTTACTTTATTAAAACAAAAAACTTGGTGTGTGGCCTGGGATTTGACTTAAACTGTGATTAAATGGAGATCTGCAAACACAAAATGAACTTATTTGACCCTGTTACATCCTTGTTTCTGATCTGGAGCCGTGATTTCCCATAAGTGACAGTCTGAGAGAGTGCTGCCCCCGTGTGGCGCTCGGAGGTACTGCAGGAGGATTGTGTAAGGCTCTTATGTCATATCGATCAGACCCAAAGATGGAAACACTCGCTATTCTGGATTACTCATCTTTATTTATACAGAGAAACAACACACTGACATGCAGAAGTATTTGAACATTAAAAACAGGTGCAATTATTAAGGATTAAGGGAATTAGTCACATTTTAATCAATAATCTAATCATCAGTGGTCAGATTGGGTCAGTTTAATGGGCTCATATGACATTATTTTCGGATCTATGTTCTAATATAGTTTCCTCATCACAAACAGACCTGGAGTTATGTTTTCTTTCATTCACACATGTTTAACACACAAACCTGCAGTTCTTGTCCGTACTACCTTGTGATGTCATCTGGTAAAACAGAAAGTGCTCCACTGTGTTTTTAAACTCCACACACTAAAATAATCTGGGTCATTTCACAAAAACACAGTGCAGCACCTGCTGTATTACCGCATGACATCACAAGATGGAACAGACAAGAACTCAGCCTAAATCAGCAGGATTTCTGTGTAACTTCGCCACCTTTTAAATCCCCATGGAGTTGTTATTGCGTTGCCTGGAATGTTCCATAGTCTGGCATTAAACTGATCTATCTTGCATTTATTACATTTTGGGTGTTTTTAGAGATCCAAAATACCTTGAATAACATGCATTCTTATTGTGAGCAGGGTCTCTTTTCCACAGAGCTGACTTGTAATTTAACCTAGTTGCATCTCCATTTAAATAGATAAGTTTAATGTCCTATTGTGGATCATTCCAGCCAAAGAAATAATAGCTACACAGAGAAAAGCTGATGGCAGAGACTCTATTAGAAAGGTTGCATAGTGCCCCTTTAACAGTCATGATTCAAACTGTTTTTAAAGGTGCCATATTACACAAAATGGATTCTTGAGAGCTTTAAGTCACACATAATGCTGTTTCCTCCTCAAAAACAGACTTGGAGTTGTGTTTTGTTTCATTCAGTAACCCTGGTTTATTACTCTCCAAAGCTCAAAATTCTCTGTTCCACCTCATGATGTCATGAAGTGGTAGTATTTGGGTTAACAGCCACTTTCACTTTTACACTTTAGCTCAGTAAAGATTAAATTCCACAGCAGAAAATGATCAAATGATTCTAGTGAAGGTGTGTGGAGTTTTAAAACACAGTGGAGCACTTCCTGTATTAGCTGATGACATCACAAGGTGGAACAGCATGTTTTTTTTGTTTGAGAGAGGAGCTCAGTCGGGTTTGTGTGTTAAACATGTGTGACAGAGATCAGAAAATTGTATCGCATGGCCCCTTTAATAGGGTCCTATTTAGATCAGCACCAGACCAGGTCTACGTCAGGACTAGACTGGGATCAGACCAGGACTAAACCAGTCTGCCGTGACAGGGACATTCTGTAACACCTGATGTGGTGGAGGTGGATGTATAGTGACCCCTACAGGAGGCCGGTGGCACTGGCAGATCTCCAGGCCCTGTGTTATGTCATGTAAAAGAAAACATCTTATTCTTTCATATTTGTGTTTCAGACTCTCCGGACGTGAAGATCCATCCACAGAGCGACCTGCCCAAAGAGGGAGAGAGATTCCAACTCAAGTGTGAGGGCAGCGGCAACCCAGAGTAAGAATCTATCTATCTATCTATCTATCTATCTATCTATCTGTCTGTCTGTCTGTCTGTCTGTCTGTCTGTCTGTCTGTCTGTCTGTCTGTCTGTCTGTCTGTCTATCTGTCTATCTGTCTATCTGTCTGCCTGTCTATCTGTCTGTCTGTCTGTCTGTCTGTCTGTCTGTCTATCTATCTATCTATCTATCATCTATCTATCTATCTAGTGGCACGGTGGCTGAGTGGCTAGCACTCATGCCTCACAGCAAGAAGGTTGCGGGTTCGATCCCCGGGTCGCCCGGGCCTTTCTGTGTGGAGTTTGCATGTTCTCCCCGTGTCTGGATGGGTTTCCTCCGGGCACTCCGGTTTCCCCCATCAACCCAAAAAAACATGCACTGTAAGTGTAAAAGTTGTGTGAGTGAGTGTTGGTGGTGGTCGGAGGGACCGTTGGCGCCGCTTGGCTTGGCAGCCGTGCCTCCGTCAGTCTGTCCCAGGGCAACTGTGGCTACAACAGTAGCTTACCCCCACCGGGTCTGGAGTGAATGAAGAATGCTCAGTAAAATGCTGTGTAAAGCACTTTGGGGACATGTGTCTGTGTAAAGCGCTATATAAATAAAACTTACCTTACCTTACCTTACCTATCTATCTATCTATCTATCTGTCTATCTGTCTATCTATCATCTATCTGTCTATCTGTCTATCTGTCTATCTATCTATCATCTATCTATCTGTCTGTCTGTTATCGCTCTATAATACTACTAATACAATCAAGATCAAAACGCTCCGTTCCACCTTGTGATGTCATGAAGTGGTAGTTTTCAAATAAACAGCTCCTTTTCCCTTTAGTTCAGTAGAGATGGTGAATTCTAGTGCTGAAATGATCCAAATGATTCCAGTGAAAGTGTAAAGAGTTTAAAAACACACACTTCCTGTATCCCCACACTGACATCACAAGGTGGAACAGTGTTTTCTGTTTGAGAGAAGAATTTACAGGTTTTGTGTGTCAAACATTATAACATAGATCAGAAAAGACAAGATAATACAAAAGAAAAACATGTACTTGTAGATAGATTCAAATCCTCATCCCATCTGCACCCACGGCCTTACCCTTACCTCTCACCCCCTCCCTCCTTCCCTCCTTCCCTCCTTCCCTCCTTGAGGCTGGGGAAGTGCTGCTTTATTACCGTCCGTTTGAGTCCTGCACCCTTTTGCCTTTTCTCGGAGTCTGTGTATTGTTCGGGGCCCCTCGCGGACCCCTCAGCGGCTCCCAGTGTCTGACTCATATCTGAGCTTTGATGTTGTGGAATTGAAAAAGTGAAAGTCTGATCTGTGGTGTCGTGAGCCCATCTCCAGATCTCCCATAATCCAGCACACTTTCAACTCAGACTTTAGTGAAACTGGAGGCCCGGGCATGGCTGCTGCTGCATATTATAGTTCTTGTTAGGCTTGTCAAAAGTAAAAGTGAAGAAAAAGTATTGAACATCAGATGCTACTTGATACTAAAACAAGTATCGAAACTAGATACTCATTAGAGCAAGTGTTAATACTAAAAAAGTCACATTATCAGGGCAAATAAAGGGCTTTTCTGGTCAGTTTTAATTTGTAAGTCACCTCATGGTAACGGTAAAGTACTTTTATTACATTTTATGGCTATAAAAGTAGCATTTTTATCTTCTTTGTGGAATCATAACTGGTATGGAGTATTGAATGAGTTTGAAATTTGGGTTTGAAAACATTAGTGTTTACCTGGGACCCACAGATACTGAACAGTATTGACAACCGCTGTCTACTGGAACAAATGTGTCTTGGTCCAGGGTAACGCTGCTTTAAATGAACGAACATCAATCGTGGACAAGATGAATTCAAATGATTAAAAAATGAAAGGAGCCTACCTTAAATCGGCAAGTTTTATTTTCTTGGTTTGTTACAAGTATCAGACATGTATTTGCAAACAAGCTGCAAAGTGACAGAGAAGAGGTTTTTGTGAACATCCGACTTTTACATTCAAAATATAATGGACATAATAATGCCATTTTTTGCGTTCTTCCATTCAAAATAAACACAAACTACTCCTACTACACACAGAACAATGCAAATACAATAACAATAGTGCTACAGAAAGCACAAAATAGGCCACCAATGTTCATTTAAAGACCCTGACAATCTGCCGGGCACAATGAGCCCCCGCAGCGTTAGCGCTCAAAGCCCGATAATCACAGGTCAGTTTGGACAGGTCTTAAAAAGTGTTGCAAAACAACCTTTTCCTCTAATTTCCTTTTCTCTAGTCTGTGCCAGAGAAAGTGAAAACAACTGGGCTTGACATGTTGATCCCCCTGAACATCAGTTTACCTGCAAGCAGCACACTGGAAAAAATAATCTCTAGGTTAGTTAAAATGACTTAAATTAAGAACATTTGACTTCATTTGGGTAGATTCAACTTGACAAGTAAAATGATCTGCCAGTTTCTTATTTTAAGTAGAAAAAGTCTTATTCCTCTGGCAGATCATTTTATTTGTCAAGCAAAATTTACTCAAATCATGGTAAAACTTTTTTAATTCAAGTGATCTAAACTTGACTAGATTGTGTTAGTTGGAGTGCAGTCTGCTTGTCTAATCTCAGGGAGAACACACAAGGCTACAGAGAGGTCCATACGCACAGGCATTTGGATTTGTAGAGAACTACACACTATTTACTGTGCTGTATTTTTCAGAGTATAAGTCGCACCAGCCAAAAATACATAACGAAGAAGAAACAAACATGTGGCGGCACGGTGGCTGAGTGGCAACACTCACAGCAAGAAGGTTGCGGGTTCGATCCCCGGGTCGCCCGGGCCTTTCTGTGTGGAGTTTGCATGTTCTCCCCGTGTCTGGATGGGTTTCCTCCGGGCTCCGGTTTCCCCCATCAACTCAAAAACATGCAGCACCTGAACTAACATCAAGGACCATGATGTCCACCCTCCTGTGGGCTCCACCTGCAGAGGGGTTCATGGGGGGGGTCAGGTGTTATGAGGATTGGGCAGCAAACTGCCCCCGCGACCCAGCCGGACTAAGCGGGAGAAGATGGATGAATGGAAAAAAACACGTACAAGTCGCACTGGAATATAAGTCTCACTTTTTGGGGAACTTTATTTTATAAAATCAGAGACCAAGAACTGACATTTCATCTTGAAAGGCGAGTTATAGAAGTTATAGTAATAAAAACAACCCAATAGAGAAGAATCCATGTATGATTCATTCATTTTTCAATATAGAACCAAAAATAAGGAAACGAAAAAACAACTCTTTTCTTTATTATTTGTCTCTTAAACCACAATTTTTTATTTTTTTTTTTTCATTTTTGATTCATATATACAATTCATATATTTGGTCTATGGACTGTCAGTGTGAAAAATGTAATATATAAGTCACACCTGAGTATAAGTTGCAGGAACCACCCAAACCCTGAAAAAAGTGTGACTTGTAGTGCAAAAAATACGGTACATTATTCACTTTCCAGGCAAGTATACTGTATATCTTCATATTTACTGCTTGAGATATTTACAGACAGTGGACGGGCTTTTCAGTTTAGTTTGTAGCCCTGGTATAAGGTATAAATAACTTGGAGCTGCAGTTTTAACGCACTACACTGCAAGTCATAGTGTTCCTCCGCAAAGCACGTACGTCTCCTCATTGTTTAAAGCTTAGGTATATCACAGATGAAAAATAAGTAAGTACAGAGCAGATGAAGTAGTACGCAAGTCCAGGGCAGTGGGCGTGGACCAGTGAGGGTGAAATCATGGACAGATCTGAGCGTTGTTACCAGTCTGGACTCACCTTAAACAGATCGGAGCGTTGTTCTCAGTCTGGACTCACCTTAAACAGATCTGAGCGTTGTTCTCAGTCTGGACTCACCTTAAAGTTCCAAAATGTGAAATACCACTGAGAAGTATTAAGTAAAACGCCCCTCCTCCCTCTCAGAGCCAGTGTCTTTGGCCTTTCTGAATTATAGATGACGTTTGTGTGGTCCAATACAAAACAGGATTACACCATTCTACTTTCTCCGGTGTAAATGTCACCAAAACATCCGCTTTTTAACACTAACTCCTGAGTTATAGTCAAGTTACATACACCAGTGTACGCCCTGTGGCCTCAGTCACAGCTGCCACCGGGGCGTGCTGATGGAGACGTGGCTGCCGTCTGTGACCATCTCCTCACATGGCATTCAGAAACAAAGATGGTGAAGTGTGTTGCCCAAGGACACAATGGAAGTACAGTGTTTGTAGCAGGTTTTGAACTGCCACTTTTTCGGTAATTTATGAAAATGGATTCTCGCAATTTGTTTCTGTTGTTAGACGTCCCATTTTTCGCTATTTCGCTGCAAATTCTTCTCTCATACTTCTTCTCTCAAACAGAAAACACCTTGTGATGTCACGTGGTGATACAAGAAGCGCTCCACTGTGTTTTTCAACAGCATTTTCTCTAGAATCTTTTTTTTTTTTTTATTAACTATTGTAAAGATAAAAGGAGCTGTTCACTTGAAAACTATCACTTCATGACATCACAAGGTGGAACAGAGCATTTTGAGATTTGGAGATGTAGACAGACTAATAATAAAGTGTGTGAATGAAACAAAACTCAACTCCAGCTCTGTTTTTGAGGAGGAAACAACATTTGAACACGACTCAAAGCTCACTAGAGTTAACTTTGTGGAATAGGAGCTTTAACAGTTCCTCGATGTAATTCCGAGCATTCCGTCTGTTCTTGGCTCAAACTTCTCGACGAAAGGCTGCAAACTTCTCCGTTCTCTCCTCCTCTGATCCCTCGCTCCTCTGGCCTTTCTGCATTATAGATGAACCTGCAGCAGACCAGACATGCATCGATCTGTGTCTACAAACTCTTAACTCCGCTCCCTCCATCCTCTCCTTCATCTGTCCTCCACCGCTCCTCTCTCTCTTCCCGCTCTCCTCCTCTCCAACTTCTCCTCCACCTGTCCCCCTCTCCTCCTCTTCCACCTGACTTGCTCCGCCTCCTTCTTTTTCTCATTTACATCTTCACCTATCCTCTGTCCTCCCCGTCTCCCTCCTCTACTCCTCTCCACTCTCTCCTCTCTCTCTCTCTTTCTCTCTCCCTGGCCTTATCCTCTCCTCCCTCTCTCCATTCCCCTTCTCTCTCCATTCTCTCCTCCATCTCTTCTCCACCTGTCCTCCTCTCCTCACCGTCTCCCTCCTCTGCCCCTTCTCTCCATCCTCTCCTCTCGCTCTCCTCCTGGGCTTATCCTCTCTTCCTCCACCTCTTCTCCACCTGTCCTCTCCCCCCTCTCTCCCTATTCTCCTCCTCTCTCCATTTTCTCGTTCCATTTTCTCGTCTAACTCCTCTCTCCCTGTCTTCAACCTCTTCCATCTCCATTCCTCTTTTCCTTATCTTACTTTTTCTTCTCTCTGCCTTCTTTCCCTCTCTTTTCCTCCCCCTGTCTCTCCATCTCTCATAGATGGTAAAGTGTCTTGTCCAGTGCTCAGTACAGAATGTCATTAGTGGGAATCAAACTACCAACTCTTCAGCTTCACTTCACTTTCTACCCAATCCCTCCATCCCCCCCTCCTCCTCCTCCTCCTCCTCCTCCCCCCTTTTTCCACCGCTGCATCTGTCCTTTCCAATAACTCTACTCTATCTCTCCTCACACCTTTTCTCTCTATCCCAAAAATACAAATAAGAAATCTCATTTTGGTCGACACACACACACGCTAACGCACACACAAACATGCACACAGACACACACACACACACACACACTCATACACACTCATACAGACACACACACAGACACACCTACACGCAGACACACACACACAGACACACACATGCATACAGAGACACACACACAGACACACACACACACACGGGTGTCACCAAAATAGCTCCCATCGCCGCGACAACCAGACTAGTGGGTTATTTTGAGTGACAGGTGGAACTGAAAAGGGGGCGGGCGGGAGGAGTGCGTTGTCATGGCGTTTTGTGTGTGGAAAAGAGACAGACGTGTTGAGATGATGAATGTGTGAGTGTGGAGGAAGACGGAAAGAGAGAGAGAGAGAGAGAGAGAGGAAAGAGAGAGGGCTACAGAACAAATCGAGAGAGATAGAGAGAGAGAGAAGGAAACAGAGGGCTACAGAACAAATCGAGATAGAGAGAGAAGGAAACAGAGAGGGCTACAGAACAAACAAATCGAGAGAGAGAGAGAGAGAGAGAGAAGGAAACAGAGGGCTACAGAACAAATCGAGAGAGAGAGAGAGAAGGAAACAGAGAGGGCTATAGAACAAATCGAGAGAGAGAGAGAGAGAGAGAGAAGGAAACAGAGAGGGCTATAGAACAAATTGAGAGAGAGAGAGAGAAGGAAACAGAGAGGGCTATAGAACAAATCGAGAGAGAGAGAGAGAGAGAGAGAGAGAAGGAAACAGAGAGGGCTACAGAACAAATCGAGAGAGAGAGAGAGAGAGAGAGAGAGAGAGAGAGAGAGAGAAGGAAACAGAGAGGGCTACAGAACAAATAGAGAGAGAGAGAGAGAGAGAGAGAGAGAGAGAGAGAGAGGAAAGAGAGAGGGCTACAGAACAAATCGAGAGAGATAGAGAGAGAGAAGGAAACAGAGAGGGCTACAGAACAAATCGAGAGAGAGAGAGAGAGAAGGAAACAGAGGGCTACAGAACAAATCGAGAGAGAGAGAGAAGGAAACAGAGAGGGCTACAGAACAAACAAATCGAGAGAGAGAGAGAGAGAGAGAGAGAAGGAAACAGAGGGCTACAGAACAAATCGAGAGAGAGAGAGAGAAGGAAACAGAGAGGGCTATAGAACAAATCGAGAGAGAGAGAGAGAGAGAGAGAGAGAGAGAGAGAGAGAGAGAAGGAAACAGAGAGGGCTATAGAACAAATTGAGAGAGAGAGAGAGAAGGAAACAGAGAGTGCTATAGAACAAATCGAGAGAGAGAGAGAGAGAGAGAGAGAGAAGGAAACAGAGAGGGCTACAGAACAAATCGAGAGAGAGAGAGAGAGAGAGAGAGAGAGAGAGAAGGAAACAGAGAGGGCTATAGAGCAAATCGAGAGAGAGAGAGAGAGAGAGAGAGAGAGAGAGAGAGAGAAGGAAACAGAGAGGGCTACAGAACAAATCGAGAGAGAGAGAGAGAGAAGGAAACAGAGAGGGCTACAGAACAAATCGAGAGAGAGAGAGAGAGAGAGAGAGAAGGAAACAGAGAGGGCTACAGAACAAATCGAGAGAGAGAGAGAGAGAGAGAGAGAGAGAGAGAGAAGGAAACAGAGAGGGCTACAGAACAAATCATGAGAGAGAAAATGAAAGAATGAAAGAAAGAAACAGAGGGAGATAGAGTGAGAGATAGTAAAAGTTTAAAGGTGCACTGTGTAACTTTTCGAGTAGAGAGTCCGCCACCTGCTTGACTCCATGTTGTATTTTCCTGGAATGTTCTACAGTATGGCATTTATGGCATTTGTTTATCTCCATGGAGACAAGCCGACCACATCACCAGGCCAGCCTACAGGTCAGATCTGTGGAGAGGTGCGCCCGCTAACGATAAGAATGCACCTGCAATTGGATAAATAATAAGCAAGATATATTTGTTTAATGCCGTACTGTGGAACATCCCAGGTAACACCATCCAGAACCCAGAGCAGACACAGGGAGAACATGCAAACTGAACTTTTTGGTGGGGGGTGCCAGGAATGTTCCACAATACGGCTTTAAACATTCATTCACAGTTCATTCTGGCTAGAAATACCTGGAAAGTTCACTGATCTCACCTTCTACCCGTCGCCAGGGAGACAAGATATACAAGTTTAATGTTGGACTGTGGAACTTTCCAGGAGAAGCAATGACATCTCCATGGAGACAAGGTTACAGAGTGTAGTTTAAAGCACCAGCAGGAAATCAGTCCAGAAATTGGTGGTAACGTTCCTTGAGTGCGTCCAAAAGCACATCCCCAAATCCCCAGTAATCTGAAAACATGCTGTTAGTGTAAATTGGCAAAGTTTAAAACCAGTCCACACGCTGCCTTCTCCACGTCTCTGCACTCTCAAGGTTTTTCCCCAAACTTTGTACAAGAATTTCTGTAACAATCCTCCTCATTTTCAACTTTCCAGAGCCTCCCATGTTTCTGAGCACTTTCTGTCCTGCAACTTTCTCAAAAAAGGGAAAAAAAGAGAGGAAAAAAGGTAAAATTCGGCATGTGTTTTTGCCCTGGCTGCAGGAGCTGTCACACTTCCAGAGCTCACACCTGCACGCTCTGATTTGTTTTGCATTGAAGGCTTCTGTCTGTGGGGCACAACATCACACTCTCCCCGTGCACAGAGCAGCTGCATTCATTTTAAAGGAGCTCTGTAGCCTGTCCTCTTGCTGTTTTAAAAAGGCCTCTACCTGATTTCTTTTCTGTTTGTACTGTCTGCTATTATACACTGCCAATTTCTCTGGTCTGGCCAAGATTTTAAAACTTATATCAGGTTATTTGTCTTGTTTTCAGATTTATTATCGACTTTCTATTTCTGAGACTGCTTCATTCTAGTCTAGAGGTCGTTTATTTAAAATGATCTTGCTGCATGGACAGATCTGGTCCCTGAAAGTTGTGGAAAGGTCTCATCATCTCATTGTGGTGAGTAGAGGGGCTTAGAGAACGTTTGTCCAAAATTGACAAATTGAAGTTTTCCTTTTGCCATGGATTCTGCTTGGACAACGGAGGGATTTTACACACATCAGTAAGTGGGGAGTAACTTTGGACCACTGTAAACTGTTTCAAGTGAACTAGTTCTGTTTTTTGATATTTTAAGACAGGTACAGAGCATTAAAAATATATTAGAATCACATTTGAACCTGTGTCTCCAGAGTCTTCACCTGCAGATAGAGACACGTCCAAGTGTCTCATTCTCAGTTGGACATACCAGGCCTCATGTGGAAGCTCAGAACCTCCAGAACTTCCTCCCTGAGCTGCAGTTTAGTTTAGTTATTTAATGAGACAGGGACAGTGCCCATTTAGAATCTTTGGGATGTGCTGGAGAAGGCTTTGCACAGCAGTGAAAAATGATTGCATTCGCTGTGGCATTGTTTCGATAAGATTCTGCAATGTCATGAGATTTATTTCCATCCAGTGTTGCATTCATTTTTCACCAAGATCTTGCAGTTATGATGGTCGAGTCTGAGCCTTCTCCAGCACATCCCAAAGATTCTCACTGGGGTTAAGGTCTGGACTGAAAATGATGTCTCCTGCACCATGAACCTCTCTGTCACAATCTGAGCCCAATGAATCCTGGTATTGTCCTCTTTAAATATGCCCGTGTCATTAGGTAAGAACAAATCCACTGATGGAATAACCTGGTCCTTCAGTATATTCAGGTAAAGCTGAGCTCATTCTTTGACCACACACTGCTGCTGAACCTGGACCTGACCAACTGCAGCAACCTCGGCCTGTTTGTTTAGTTAAATCCAGGTGCCCACTTTTTTTTTGCCCAGACAGTGAACATTAACCTCAACCTCCACCTGTTGTCCCCGGGTAGGTTCATGTTTTAGTCCATAATATCAAACATACAAAGAGAATGTCTTTATAGCAGAGGCTGCACTAGCACTGACTCATGACTGGTGCAGGTCCTGGGGTTTAAGGAGTGACCGTTCAGATCAGAGAGAGACATTGTAGATTTAAACAGCATTGAAGCAGCAACTCAAAAGAAAGAGTCATGTGAGGCTCATTCTGCTTTCTGATTAGATCATATTTTTACTTTTTACGCCAAAAATATTCATTTTGTCTTCTTAATGCATTAACTTCTTAGGTTCCTTTCTAAGACAATGTAGCCAAGTGTATTTGTACCTTGTTGACATGTTTCGGCTGCTAGCTGCGAGCCATCTTCAGAACTGTCACCGGTGTTGGTGGTGACGTGTCATATATCAGCTGTTGTTACTTCCTGTAGTCAGTCTGGGCGACCTGCAGGTCCCATCAGGCTGACCACGCCTACAGGAAGTAACAACAGCTGATATATGACACGTCACCACCAACACCGGTGACAGTTCTGAAGATGGCTCGCAGCTAGCAGCCGAAACATGTCAACAAGGTACAAATACACTTGGCTACATTGTCTTAGAAAGGAACCTAAGAAGTTAATATTTTTACTTTTAACTAAGAATAAAGCAGCATTACAGTTGTTTTCAGTAAAAGATGGATTTGATTTAAACATGTTTACCACATATCTGAGGACGCCGTTTATCAAATTTAAAATAAAAATACAAAGAAACAGATGTAGTGGTGCGCTAACTGGATCAGGTGCTCTTTGGAGGTCCTGAGTGGGTAAATGACTTACTGGATGAAAGAAGAGATCCGAGGCACCCCGGTATGCTTTGCTATTGTTTTATTTTATGTCAAACGGCAACGAATTTCGACTCTTCATCAGGCCATGTGAAAAAGAATAACATAAAAAAAAGGTTCCACACGGTTCCTTTAACCTGCAGAGTTGAAATGTGTGAGAGCGTGTTCTGACACAGGACGCTGTGAGCTCACAGAGTCCACATCACTCCTCCACTGCTCTGGGGACAGTCAAGACAAAAACAAGAGGAAAACAAGAGGAAAACAGACTGCTGAGGAGAGACAGAGAGCAGAGAGAAAAGGAAGAGTGGAGACAGAGAAGGAGGAGGAAGAAGAGAGGAAAGAGAAAGTGGAGAGATACAGTGGAGAACGTGAGGAGAGATGAGAGGGTTAAGAGAGGAGAGAGAGGGGGAAGGAAGAAAAAAGGAGGGGAGGTAATGAGAGAGAGGAGAGAGGGGAGGAAGAGAAAGGGAGAGAGAGGGGGGAAGAGGTAGAGTGAGAGTAAGGAGAGAGAGGAAGAGAAGAGGAAGAGGAGAGAGAGAGGAAAGCGAGAGAGAGAGAGAGAGAGAGAGAGTGGTGGTGGATGAGAGTGTTGTGAGGAGAGGAGGAGAACAGGAGGAGAACAGTGTGCAGTGTTCTTTTGCAGAGGATGGACAGGCTGAGTCCTTCAGAGCCCTGGACCCAGCCTGGATGACCGGCCCCAGGAGCTACTGTCTTATGAGAAACAGTATTTTATGATTAAACTTTCTGGAGGTAGAAAGTCCCCTGCATTATTCAAAATAGAAAGTTAAAGGCGCTGTACCTGGTTTTCACTGTCTTAAACATGTAAAAAAAAAAACAGTTTGCAGTGGTCCAAAGTCCCTCTTACCTTCTGCACTCAGAGCGTCCTCATTACTCTTCATGATGTAGAGCTCTGCATTACCTTGAGTCTGATGATACGATACTGATGATATTCATGTCACGATCATTTGATGTATCACGACATAGAGGCCGTACCTCCTTGTCAAAGTCTGATTTCGTCAGATCTTAGCAGCTCAGCAGGGCCTGGTCAGTACTTGGATGGGAGACCACAGGGAATCCCAGGTGCCACAGGGGGGCGCTGGTGGCAAAAAAAACAAACAAAAAACTGTCATTGTGTCCTTAGGCAAGACACTTCACCCACATTGTCCAGTGTGAAAGTGGAGTGTGTGTGAGTGATGGTGGTGGTCGGAGGGGCTGATGGTGCAGATTGGAGCCTCACTTCTGTCAGTCTGCCCCAGGACAGCTGTGGTACAATAGTAGTTTAACCACTGAGTGTGGAGAGAATGAAAAATGAACTGTGAAGAGTCTTTGAATGTCCAGAAAAGTGCTGTAAAACTGATTATTATTTATTATATCCCAATACTAACATATATTGGGATTTATCAAAAATGACTTCTAATTGTGAAAAATAGTATTTAAAACATCAATTCAGATGCATTTTGAATCGATTTGAGAATTGTGCAATAAAGAATCACGGTATATCACTGAATGGATTTTTCCTACACCCCGTCATGGTGACTTTAGAGGACACAACTTTCAGAGACCACAGACTCTGAAACTCAGGTTTGTGGAGATGTGAGCACTCAGAGTGAGGACAGATGATTTTCAAGTACAAAAAACATCTAAAATGAAAAACACAACTTTTTTGTCGTGTTTCACTGTGTGGCTTTTGAACAGTAATCATGGACCATTATGGACTATGTTATAGAGGCAATTAACATCCCATTGCTTCGTTAACATTAACAGAAAGGAAACTAGACTAGACTAGACTAATTAGAAACTTGCTTCACTTATAAATATATGCTGAATTATTCTTGCACGTTTTTGAAGAAGCAGATTTTGAAAACTGCATAAAACGTGGTGAAAAGTCCCTGACAGATTTGAGTTGAGTTTCAGTTGAGTTTCAGTTCAGCGATTCTTGTCTGGACATGTTACAGTTTGAATAAAAGAGGAAGTGTCAGAGGACGAGTGTTGAAAACAAACCTCCACCTCAAGAGAAAACAGGATGAAACCTGACAAGTACGAGAGACGAGAGGGGGAGGGGCGGAGAGAGAGAGAAGAATGAAGGAGGGATGATAATTTGGTGATATACTGGAGAGAGAGACAGGATCAGGGGGAGTAGGAAGGGAGAGGAGATGGAGAAAGATTGAGGGAAAGGAGAAAGAGAGAGAGAAAGTGAAGTAGAGAAGTGAAGAGAGATAAAGAGAAAGAGAGGGAGTGAGAAGGAGGAAGAAAGAGACAAGAGGGGGACAGAGAGAGGAAAGAAGGGAGAGTAGGAGACAGAGGCAAAGAGAGAGGGATGAAGAGAGAGGCGGGAACGACAGGAGGGTGAGAGGAAAGGGGGAATAGAAGAGACACTGACAGAGAGGAAAAGGGGGGAGGAGGCAGGAGAAGGATAGAAGGATAGAAAGGGAGGGATCAAGGGGAAAGGAGAGATGGGGCTGAGAGAGGGAGCAAGAGATGGGTGGGGAAAGAGAAGGAGGCAGAAAGAGCAAGAGAGAAAGTATAGGACCGAGAGGAGGGGCTGAGAGTGAGGGAGAGGGGTGAGCAGATAGAGAGATAGGGAGAGGAGAAAGAAAGAGAAAGGGAGCGGAGAGAGAAAAGAGGGATGAGGATGTGTGTTGTTTGAGCGTGACAGGGAGGTGACAGAGCGCGCTCAGCACCGTCCACCACTCAGGATCCAATCACATCACAGGCAGCTCGTCTTCAGCGCTGTCAATCAAAACCCAATCACCGTGGCGACAATGGCACCTCTCCGCCCACCCCTCCCCCCCTTGCTCGCCCACCCGCACACGCACACGTTGGGATTCTGTGCTTCTTGGGGACGTTACATTGACTTCCATTCACCCCTGGAGATTGACACAAACGTCACCATCGTCACGACTTTACTCACCTCAACTTAAACCTGAACCTTCATCTGTTTGTTTAGCTGAACTTTAAAGACCCAATTGTCACGTTTACATGAGAGCTTTAATTCTAAAAATGATTTAATTCTGACTAAAAAATTAATTCTGCTTTAAAAAGTCCATGTAAACACTTAATTCCTGATGAAAATGATTATTCGGAATTAAAGTTCTTCCTGGATCATGTACACGTTTCTTCTTCTTCTTAAAATAATCCCGGTGGTTGGTGCTCGTTGGCTCGTCCTTCTGACGTGATCCGGACGATCCGGCTCCTCCAGTCGTCTCTTGGGACTTTCCTCCAAGTCTCTTTGGATTTGTGAGCGGGATGTGGGAGTGGGCTGAGGTGTGGCAGCCTCAGACTCAGTTTGTCTTCTTCCTCCTTCTCCCACACTCTTCCCTTCTCCTCCTCAGCTCACAGACGTAAAGCGTGAGGAGAGAATTCTCCAGCTGCTGCTTCATTATCATTGGAACGACTGTGGAAAAAGTTTGGATCATGTTTGTGTCGGCGGTGAAACGACAAACCGAGATGACAGAAAAGCCGGGAGCAGCTGAAGTGTGGGTTTTCTTCCCAAAGACGGAAATACGTTTGTGTCGCTGTCCAATCAGAACCTTCCCCTCCCCCAGAGGGCACAGTGGCTGAGTGGCTAGCACTCATGCCTCACAGCAAGAAGGTTGTGGGTTCCATCCCTGGGTCGCCTGGGCCTTTCTGAACATTTAATTCAGAACAATTCATTTGGAAATTTTAAAAATCATGTAAACATGGCCAATATGTAGTCAAAAGCATAAAACATGAAGTATGTTATTCTATTTCCATGGGATTGTGCGGGTGATGAGCCACCTCCAGAAAGTTCCACACAGTATCTTTAAATCACGGATGTGATAATAAAGGCTGATGTGTACAGTGTGAGTGCAGATTCTCGTCCCCACACTGTGGTGAAAATGTGCCCCACACAGACTTGAGCTGACACCTGTGTAATAAAAGAGCTCATGTTCTGTATTCTGCGCTGGTCTGTGTGACGGAGCGGAGACTCTCGTCCTTTTGTCCTTCAGAGAGAGCCCTCTGTGTCCCCGCTCTGACACATGAACATGTCCCTCTGGAGCTGTATTTCAGACAGGAGTGTGTGTGTGTGTGTGTGTGTGTGTGTGTGTGTATGTGTGTGAAAGCTGAATCATTTTGTAGATTGGACGGCTTGTTCAATATTGTGACACAGCTTTTTCTTTTTTGGCCATTTCAACTAAAACATTGCCTGGGACTGAATATAGACACTTCTCCGATACTTTTGCAGACGTGAGTGGCTCACTGCTGAATCAGCTGTTCAGATGGGTGTGATTGACAGATGGATTAGTCAGTCAGGGACAAGTCTGGTCTGTCTATTAACACATGTTTAACACACAAACCCTAGTTCTTCCAAACTGAACACTCTGTTCCACCTTGTGATGTAAACTTCATACACCTTCAGTAAAATCAATTAGAGGATCTCTGAAATTAGATGATCTCTGAAATTAGATGATCTCTGAAATTAGATGATCTCTGAAATTTCCGATCTCTATTGAACAAAAGTTAAAATGTTAAACTTGAAAAATATCACTTCTTATTCTTATTTATGTATTTGTAAAGGGACAGCACATAATGATATTACAGCCAGCGTGGCAAATGTTCATCTTCAGTTCCTCAGCAGGTTGATTTCAAATCATCTTTAGGACAGGGAAAAGTGCAACAACAAGCACATAAAAGTATATAACACCAGCACACTCACTGTGTGTACTATTCATTTTAGACAGTTCATTTGAAGTTCGAAGTCAAGAGTTAAACCAACAAACCCTCAGTAGAAAAACTGTAATCTTGTTAAACGTGGATACATATTTGACCACTGAACATCAGTGTTTTACGGCTTTAGAAAATGCTGCAGTGTTGAAAACTTTCATATTTGAGCTGCTGTGTTCCGTGTTTGACCTGCTCGATAAGCAAAAAAGAGCTGTCCAAAAGCACTTTTCCCAAACGGCACAGAGCGGTCACCTCTAGAGCTGCTTTTGTTGTTCAATTTGAATTTCTTTTCACAAACTCCTCTGGAGGAGGTGGAGCGAGATCATTAAAAACTCTGTACACCCAAATTAAATCTGCATATTTGATGGAGTTGTCCCAATTAAGAAATGTGTATTTGTCAAGTGTTCTGCGGTCATGATCATTAGTGGGCTTTTTGTCTAATACCTTAAGTGCTTTTTTAGTTTCATCTTATTTAAAAGGAGTTTTGCTTGTCAGAGTCCAATTGGTAATGCAATAATTTAGGTGTGGCAAAATCATTGAATTAAATACATAATTGCAGCTGAGTTTGTTGTTAGATTATTTCTTGTTCTTATGATTTTATTCATTGTGCTTTTGACATGTTTGAACATTTGTTGGTGGTCCAGTGTATTTCCCAGATATTTCACTTAGTTTTTTGTTTTGTTTTTGAGAAAAATATATTTGATTTTGAGATATTAAAATGTAATAGTGCATTTTGTAGCTACCTCTGACATAGCACCTGACAGGTCCTGTGCACATTATACTGTCTGGTTTTAGAGTGAACATACAAAATCGAATCGTCGGTGTACATCTGACATCAGATGGATAAATGTGGGACACTAGTCTTTAATGTACATGCTAAACAGCAATGGACCCAGTACTGAGCCTTGAGGCACACCCAGACTGTTTAGAGATGTTGGAGAATGTGTTTTGCACACAGACACTTTGCTTTCTCAAGGCCAGATACAACTGTAGCCAGTTTAAAGTTATTTTTGATCAACTGAAATAAGTGAGCTTTTGTAGTAGTGTGTGATGGTTCACAGTGTCGAACGCCTTTGTTAAGTCGATAAACACGGTGCCAACAGCAGCGCCAGCATCAATATTGGACTTGATTTTTTCGACAAGGTAACACAGAGCAGTCTCTGTGGTATGGTGCGTGCAAAAGCCGAATTGCACTAGGTTTAGACTGTACAGGCCTGTATTAGCTTCATGACAAGAGCATTTGGAGCTTTGACAATGCCAGTTTTGTCAAGTACATTTTACATAATCTAGGATATTTAATAGTTCATATTTAGTGACTGTACATTCTAAATTAGTTAGTAAATCATTATCCTGTGTTATTACAGCAGCTTATGTGTGATATTGGTGTCCTTCTCTCTACTATACTAATAATATGAGTCTAGTCAGATGTGAAGCTAACTGGGAGGCACTGCTCTGTCTGGCACTGTTACTCAAATTCAACTTCAATGTGAGCTTTGTTATAACACAGTCTGACCATAGAAAAGTGACTGAATTAGGATTACATCAGGAAAGCTAAGTCTGTGCTGTTGAACAAGTCCCAAATACAGTCACAAGTGAGCTCACATTCTGGTTTTAATAGAAAATCAAACTCCTGAACAGCACCATGAACACTCGTATCGATCACAGGCTCCTGAAAATGTGCTGTTTAAATCCATTTTGTATTTTTTATTCAGTTTTTTTCAGACTATCAGCATGTAACTTCTGAACATGTTTCCATAGACATATATGAAAAAACACCGGCACATTTCCGAACAGGACATTTTTGTTATTTATTTATTTGTGATTTGCAAACATCCAAGTTGGGATTTTGATTTGATTGTGATGAATCTTGCAGAACTAGTATCTGTTCCTGTCTTGTGCACCATTGTTAAAGGTGCATTATGTAACTGTACACTGGATGGCCGGCACTTGCTTGTCTCCACGATGTTATTTCCTTACATGGAGTGTTCCACAGTATGGCATTATTCTTATCTGCCTTCAGAGGTGGAATGTAATTAAGTCAAAGTAATAAAGTATTGTACTTAAGTAAAATCAAAATGTATTGTAGGTATCTGTGCTTTATAGGGTGGTTCATAAAATTAACTTTCACCACATTTTGCCAGATCACTTTTTGCCTTGTTCCAACTGATATTATAAGTATATGTGCTAAAAATTGAGTCGCACACTTTTTCTCCACTTTGAAATTGTTAAAGGGACAGATGGGAATTTTGGACATAGTTCCTCATTTCTTGGTGAGCCAGAGTATTGGAGACGTTTGGAGACACTTTTGTAAATCTTCCCTCCAGTCCTTGTATTTGCAGAGGTTGCTGGTGCTAGGCTAGTGCATGTCAATGGCCATAGTCGTCCTGCCACTAAAAACTTACCCACTCCACAGACCAGAGGAAACTATTAGAACTCCAGACTGTCCATGTGAATGTCTTTGCCGATCTGTGTGAAATGAAAACCAAAAGCAATTTTTGCTCCGTGTTGTGCAAGGACACAGAGCTAGTATCAAAAAAAAGTATCAAAGAGAACAAAGTCATACATGGAATGTAGAGTTTGAACTGTTCTATTGTTCTAATATGTACAGGGAGAATGGGAGAGATTATTAATGAGCAAACTTATCTTTGTATTGTTCACTTGTTCAAGATCCACATTTTTATGTAGAACATTAAAAATTTTGAAAAAGTGTGCCACCTTTGCTGACATCCTATTGGCTCATTTTTTGGTACAGACGTTCACAATGTCAATAGGAACTTTTACTTATACCATAATATTGTGAACTGTTCTAGTGCTTTACTTAAGTAGATTTTACAGTGGATACTTTTATACATTTACTTCACAACATTTGAGAGTAATTATCTGTATTTTATACTCCAAAACATCTTTGAACTAGACTGAAAAACTAGACTTATTATTAGTTTGAGAAAAGTCTGCTAAAAAGTCTGAGGGTTTGTTTTTAACATAGTCACAAAAACAGTAAGTAAAAACAACTAGAAAAAAATACAGATTCATTTGTTTCTACTGAACAAAATTCAGCACAAATCTGTATCAAAATCCCTACATTTGAAGATCCATTACATAGATTAGATACATTTTTCATGTGATATTTTTACTTTTACTTTAGTATTTTTTGCTCCAGTATATGTACTTTTACTTAAGTAACAAAACTGAGTACTTTGTTTCTTTTCAATTACAGGTGTTTTTATAGCTTAAAAATACCTGTAAAAACATGTCTTCTTACTGTGTACAGGCTCGCATCGCCATAGGTCCGACCAGTAACTTGTCTCCATTGTGATAATAAAGTTTATTTCCATACTGTCTAACATAACACAATTTCGCAGGCCAATCATTTTGACAACTCTTAATGAAATAAATCTCAAGTTTTCACAGTATGTGTAGAAATAAATACGATTTTATATTTAATGTTTTCAGGTTGAGTCGTTCACTCCCAAAGAGAAATCATTTAGCTCTTGGAATCTGCTCACACACACTCACTCATGACTGTGCAGAATTCAATGCAAAATTTAGAAAAACTTGACCAACTGGGAAACAAATTTGGAGTTGGTTCCAAAAATGTAAAGAGGAAGGTGCTTCTGCAGGGCTAAAGGATCTGGTAGACCAACATCAACATCAGAAGAGAAACAGCATGACTCAACCTGAAAACAGATCAAAAATAAGACATTAAATATAAAATCTTGATCTGTTTCTGTACATTCTGTGAAAATGTGAGGTTATTTCAACAAGAATTGCCAAAATTATTGGCCTGTGAAATGATTAATCAATTTTTTTGTACTCAAGGTAAAGCAATTACATCTCCATGGAGACAAGAACATGGTGAAATGTTACACAGTGCACCTTCCAAGTCATTATTTAGACATATAAGGTGTTTTCCCTTTAGCTTACACAGATATTTTCCATTTTTCGCACAAGCAAAACACAGAATCCATAATTACGCTCGTAGCTGTAGTCACATTTTGCTCCACCTTTATTAAAACAGCTTTACAAATGCTCTCCTTAATTCCCCTCTTTGTTTATTGTTGTTCTCGAGAAAATATAACGCATTTACATCATATTGGAGCCTCGTGAATCTCGCTTGTTTCTCATTTCGCCGCAGATCTCATTCGTCGCCGTGGTAATGATTGCGCGGAGAGGGGAGACGTCGCCGCGGTGATGTGCGCATAATTGCCATCCAAAAATGTCTCGGGGCGTAGCGTGACTTTTGCAGACTGTTTAGTAATGCATGCAGGCTAATTGAAAAGTTTCCTCCAAAACACTCGAGGAGAAAACAAAATATTAAAACACAGAGAGCGATATCGGCGGAGATGTGGAGAGTTAAGAGGCTCGGCTAATGTGCTATGACCAGAGTTAGTGCGCGTGGAGCTAATTGTTCAGAAAATAGCTTGGAGTAAAAAGTTGTGTTTTGGAGATGATTTTGAGAAGGAAAAACACAGAATGAGCAGCTTTTTTACCAAATGGAAGAGGATTATTTTTGTTTGGTTTGTAAAAGAAATGATGTTACTTAAAAGGTACATTGTGTAACTTCCGCCACCTGCTTGTTTCTATGGATACGTCATTATGGATACGCCATCGCTTTGCCTGGAATGTTCCACAGTGTGACATTAAACAGCTCTACTTTACATTTATTCAGTTACAGGTGGTTTTAGAGCTCAGAAATCCCTAGAAATACAGACATTCTGACTGTGAACGGGGTCGCCTCTCCACAGATCTGACCTGTAACTTGGTCTGGTTTGGTCCTGACAATATAATGGTTTAGTACTACACCGTGAAACATTCCAGACAGCAGTAACATCTCCATTTGATTAAACGACACATCTTTACATATTTTTGCTGATTGTGTCATTTCAAATTGTCATTTTGAAGAATAAAAAGTTTTGCTTTAGAGATGTTTTTGAGAAGGAATCATAAGGGATTTTACTCAGGAAACCTGTGTTGATACTTTGCAGCTTATGTCATCAACATTTCCTGGGGGTGTGATGCTAACTGTAGGCACTGCTCTGTCTCAAGCTCTGTTACTCCAGTTAGAGTTTAGTCTGATCTTTGTTGTAACACAATCTGACCTTGAAGACCTGACGTAGACAGACACGTAGACTAAAGGAGTGTGATGTCACCCATAGCAGTTGGCTCCAGTCAAATGAAGCTCACTGAGGCTTGCAGTTACAAGAGCGGATTTGGAGCAGAGTTCCATATTAGGAACAGGAATTTATTAAAGGGCAAAATAGCAAATAAAAAAACAAAAAACCCCAGGATCATGTAGGGTGGATTAACATTATAAGACCAAAATGACGAGGCTCACAGCAGCAGCTACATGGACGATTTTTATTGTTCAGTACAAAGTGAATTGAAGCCAGAGTTAATGGAACTGAAAGTGTGCCCATACTCACTTCCTATTTGGAATGTTGCAGCTAGCGGGATAGCTCTGTCCATTTATATATACAGTCTATGGTCTATGGTCAATAATCAGTTGATTGTACGTTAAAGGAGTCTGGGCCCAGTGTACATGGTTGCTAGGTAACAGTTATGAAATTTGCTAGTGTGATCCGATGATTTGTGGTGAACCAGAAAATAAAATTTGAAACCTAAATAATGGTAAAACTGGAAAAAATGTAAGTGTGTTTTGTGATCGGAGCCTGTGATTCTCCTTGTACTGCCCAGTTTAGCAGCTGTATTTGAAATGTCTTCTTCAAGCTTGAACATTCTGATCCAAAGTCACATTCCTAGGGCTTTAATGATATCCAAGTCTCACGATACAATATCCTCACGCTATGAACCTCATGGTACCATATCTATTGTAATATCGTGGGAAGCTCACGATATTACGATATTCTACAGAATAACAAGAGTGACATTCTAAAATGCTTTGACCAGTCATTTGGTACAACATTTATTGTCATTAGGGACGGAACAAAATCCAAATCTCTCTGTATGATATTTTCACCATAAACATCTCACTGTACCAGATTTAGTGCAATATTTTGTGGAGGCACAAAACTGTGAATCTGCTCCTTTTTCCTCTAAAAATGCTTCACAAGACTTAATCCAAAGAATGAAGATGTAAAAGTGCTTAGAACAGTTATTTCTTCATGTCGTCTGCACTGAAACGGAGCAAAGGATCATGGTCTATGTAGTTCCCTCTGTTCTTTTTTCCCTCTTGTTTTTTTTAGCTATTTCTGCGTCAGAACTGTTCATTTAAGCAAAGAGACTTGGGATTCGATATATTGTGATGCTCCATGATATTATTATGAGACCTTTGACGATACGATATCGCCGTATTTCAGTTATTGTTACATCCCTACACATTAACCGCCTCCACAGAAGCTTCTAGACTCCCTGTGCTCCTCAGTTCTCTCCTGGTTGAACACGCTGTAGATCTGTGTGAGTTCTTCTGGTCGGTGTCTACATTGTTCTCAGAGTTTTTGAGGAACAGAGAGAGAAGGGCCCTCCTGCTGTGTCTCTGCTCAAATGTTTCACTTTGAAATCCCCCTGAAGAGACATGTGACAAAAACACTACTGTAGGCTTTGTACATTATTCAGAAACTGTCAGAACTCCGGCTACATATAAAAAAGAATCAAACGGGGGTGGAACTCACATTTACTTGAGTAATTTTTTAAAAGAAATTGTACTTTTCTTAGCTGCATATTTTACTCCTCCTTGAGTTATATTTGTATTGAAGTAACAGTTCTCTTACTTGAGTGAAAGTTGTGCTTCCTCTTCCCACTGTGAGGAAGTCTAAAGTGACAAAAGCTTTATGTGGCAATATGAAATGATTTGAACATTTGTGTTTCTTGTAGCATCTTCAGATCTGGTTTAGTTTGCCTCATTTTGTGTTTGTCCTTTGAAAACACCAGATTCTGTTTTGTACTTCAATTTACATCCACTTAAATTATAAATCTGAGGATACAGTATGTCCAGACAGTTACTCTTTAAAGCTGCATTGTGTAACTTTTCTGGTGGAGGGTCCCTTAAATACGTTTCTCCATGGATTCCACAGTGGCATTAAACCTTAATCCATTGAGGTTAATTTGGTCTTCTGATAATTGTATATTATCAGGTTCTTTTTTCAGACCAAGAGTTTGTTTGTTTGTCAAACAATATAATGGTATTAAACCTTTATATCGCCATGGAAACCAAAACAGACAAATTTAGAGGTCAGATCTGTGGCAAGATGACCCCACTCACAGGTAGAATGTTTGTTTTTCTAGATATTTTTGAGGTATAAAATCACCTGTTCTTGAATACAGACCGCCAACTAAAAAGTTACATAGTGCATCTTTAAGTAACTCTTACTTGAGTAGTACTTTTTCTTTAACTGAGCTGGAGACGGGTCAGAATTCTCAGGTGGAATGTGCTGCTTAAAGGTCCTGTATTACACTAAAATAACTCTCATGAGCTTTAAGTCATGTTTTAATGTTGTTCCCTCCTCAAAAACAGAGCTGGAGTTGGTTTTGTCTCATTCACACACTGAGTATGTGTCTCCCTCACCTGTATGTTTGAGCAACTCTATCTACATCTTCAAAGCTCAAAACGCTGTGTTCCACCTTGTGATGTCATGAAGTGAACAGCTCCTTTTACCTTTAGTTCAGTACCAGCCTCTCTATCTGTCTCTCTCCTCCTTCGCCCTTCTCAATATCTGTCTCTCCTCTCCTCCATCATCTGCCCCATGTACCTTGCACTCTCCTCCCTCGTTCTTTGTCTCTCTTTCTTGCTGTCTCTGCTCTCTCCCTCTCTTCTCATCCTCTGCCCTGTGTGCCTCTCCTCTCTGAACTCTCTTTCTTTCTCTCTCCTCTTCTGTGTTTTAGTGTCTCTTCTTTCTCTTCTCTAGCCCTTTCTCTCTCTCCTCTCCTCTGTCTTTTTCTCTATCCCCTCTGCTCTTTCTTCTCTTTCCCTTTCTCCTCCATCTTCATTCATTCTCTCTCTCCCTCCTCATCTTTTTTTGTGATGTCGCAGTAGTTTTCAAGTGAACAGCTCCTTTTACCTTTTGTTCAGCAGAGATTGACAATTCCAAGTCTGAAATCATCCAGATGATTCTAGTGAAGGTGTGTGGAGTTTAAAAACACAGCGGAGCACTTCCTGTTTTACTGCATGACATCAGAAGGTGGATCACAGTGTTTTTAGTTTGAGAGAAGAACTCAGTCTAATGCCGCATTCTACAGAATGTTGGCAGTGGATAAATCTGAGTCAGTTCTCTCAACATCCGTTGTAAATTTGTTCCATTGCAACAGTCGCCTGAGAAAGTTTAATGTAATGTCAGGTATCACTAGGTCCTGCTAATAAAAAGAGTTTAGCTGTCTGCGACTCTTATGACAGCTTGACTATTACACGTAAAAAAAAAAAAATTAAAAAAAACTTGAGTCGACTGTCAAATGATGTGAAAGAAAGTCTAAATGTCACCACAAAGTTTTAGAAGACACTTTCACTTTACATACACAACTTAACACATCAGAATGACCAAAAGACAATTCTCCCCGTTTACTGTGTGCTCATGTGGTATAACTGATGTCAGGAGCTCACCTTAATTCAATAGATTATGGTTTTTCCCCCAAAATACAGCGCGGTGCAGGTGAAATGGAAATGATTTAAAAACGAAACTCCATTAAAAGTAATATGATGTATTTACAGTAATAGAGCCAGCTGATTAACAGACAGGTTTTCTGTCTGAGTGAATTCAAATGAAGGAAAAATTACACCCAGAACAGAAGATTTGTCCTGTACTTTTGGTTTTCTATGAGGACGTCCCACCATATCCTGACCATTGTTATATGACCATAGGAACATATTCCTGCTGTTGTTGGAATGTGGGCCCGTTATGTCCTCGAATTTAAGCTTACATTCAGACTGCAGCCTGAAGTGACCTAAATCCAATGTTTTTGCCCCTAAGTGACCTGTATCTGATCTTTTAATGACCATCTGAACAACACAGATCCAATTTTTTTCAAATGTGACCCAGGCCACTCGGATCTGTGCTCCTAAAACCGATACAGATCCAATCTTTAGACATGTGACTTCAGTCTGAATGGGCAGGTTGCTTCACCTACATCTGACCTACACATCATCAACAAGTGAGAGTTTGTTGTGCTGTAACAAGCTCCTGTTGTGAGCCAATACAGCCAAACGCCGACATGTTCTTCAGCATCTTAAGCATCTCCCGGAGCTCAATGCAGCGTCCATGTTTAGGCGACTTCCATAAACCCTGAGCTCGCTGCTGTGACGTCGTCGTGTCTCCAGTGCACATGCGGGACACTTTTGGGGCATTTAAAGTTCACACTGGAGATCACACAGTTCATATCACAGTTCAATCAGATACTACACCGACATTTTTCCTGTGACGTAAATCCAACCGACTCTGCACCCAACTAGCCCAAGTTTGTGTTTTGGAACCCCGATTTGACTGGCCGTTCCACTGCACTTTCTCAAGGTGGTGGTTGGAGTCCCGAGCAGAATAGAATGTGGACTAAATGTGCAGCGTTTGTGTTTTCAACATGTGTGAATGAACCAAAACACAACTCCAGGTCTGTTTGTGATGAGGAAGCATTAGAACAGAGATCTGAAAATAGAGTAATATAAGCCCTCTCTGGTTGGTGTGTTCCACCCAAAGCCATTCGAATAGCTGGTAGTCGACTTCTAGCCTATGTGTGCAGTATTTGGGAGAGAGTCGTGTCTTCAGGGTGTCAGTGGTTAAGCATAGCCTTATTAGAACGACTATTTCAGGGCCTGTCTCTGCAGATTGTCTGTGTAATTACTGTACAGTGCTTAAGGATGACACATTTACATAAGACACTGTATTATCAAAGCTCACCAGCACGGCCTCACTCCAACTCAGCTGCTTTTTACAGCTCAAACAGACGAGGGCAAATCAAATTCCACTAGTTTCTTATAGCTTACATACAGCTGGCTCATTTTCAGTCTCAGTGTAATTGAAAAAGGAATAAGGAAATATTTCCTTAAAGAAGAACAGTTCTGCAAATGCACTTTTCAGAGTTTTAAGCCAAGTTATAGTTGTTTTCCTTTCTCTTTTAGCCTCTCAAAGTTGTATTTAGACTGATTTGTGCATATTTGAGTCATCTTTAATCACTTATTTTCAAGGCACCTGTACTGTCCTCACTGAGACGTTAGCAGTTCCAGCTCAACAGCGAGCGAAACACTAATTCAACAACGAGACATTTGGAGTTTTCAGATTTAATTCTCCTCTCATGAATGCAGAGTAAAACTGCAGGAGAAAAATACAAAAATACAATCAGTGAACTCGTGTAATAATTTCACATTCCAGTGCATGTATATTGAGAGCTCAGTAACTTGTAGTGAAGCAGTTACAACAAATTGCCCATAAATGGATACTTATTTTAACATGAAAATAAATGAATGAATTTTTCACAGATCCGTTTTTATCATTAGCAGATTAAATGAGGCTGCGTGATACGAACAAAATAACCCTTTGCATAAATTACGAGTAACATAAATACAAGGCTAATTACTATAATAATAACGTCTTTTTTAACTTTAATATTTCATTTTTAAGTAATTTCTACACCCATAAAATTACCCAAATTAAATATCCAAATGTATACATACTGGTGTTTGATTTTTAGCGTTATGAGTCTGTTTTTATCGCCTCTTTTCCAACTTGTGTTCTCATCTCTCACTTATTTTTCACACTTCTGGTTCTGTGGAGTACCAAAATAAAACCACGGATTTCAAAATTAAAGTATATGTATTAAAATGAACTAAATAACACAACATTTCAACTAACAACCCCAGTTTTCACCAGTCGTAACCACCCGCTGCTCCTCTGTGCTTACTTTGTTTTCTCATTTTATTTTCTTAAATGGTGATACAAGTAGGATTTGGCAGCGTTGTGTCGTCATTTTGGTACAAATGGACAAAATATCCTCTGTTTGCTACTGTGATATGCATGATATCCATAGGAAGTGTCGGCTCTTTGTTGTGATGATGTTTACAGTGATGTCAGCTCCCATTGGGCACTATAGTTTTCTAACACAGAAATCAGCGCACTTGTTTCTTTTATTAAATCAGTTTAGATGAATAAAAATGTCCAAATTAAAACATAATAATCCACAGGTGTCATAGATTATAGCTCTATGACACACAAGCACAATAGGTCGGCTGTAGTCTCCTAGGACCGGGCATTCACATATGTGGACATAAATATGATTTTGGGTTGTAAAGGGACAGAATAGTTTTTGGCCCTCACCAGTAACGAAGTTAGTGGTGAGGGGTATTGTTCTTCCTTGGTTTCTTATGCTCTATTATTATTTATCCTTGCAAACAATCACATTTTTGAGGGCTTAAATATCAATGAAAAGTCTCAAATGGGGGTATCAGATCAACCCGTCCGGTGAAAACTTTGATAAAATGGGCATCTCGACAATGCCCGAATCGACCCGGCTCAACAGCGCCGCCTAGAATTGGGCCTCGATGGGAGGGGGACAAGCAAAGTTTGTCTCAGGAAAACGAAATTCGGGACACTGACAGAGAACCATGAGACAAGGCAAAAGATTAATTGGAGCACGTCTCTATGACCAACAGGAAGTCGGCCATAATGGATCAAAAATTTGCCGCCATTTTGACAGCGTGTTTGCAAAATTCATCTAGTCCCTGGTTTTTGGGTCAAATGAGCTCAAGTTTGACATGTCACATCTACAGACATGGGTCCACACATGCATTATTTTTTGGGGCGGGGATCTTCCTTACGGTTTGTCAGTAACACGACGGCGAATAACACCTTCATTTCCTGTTTCTTTGATGCCCTCTCACGGCCACAGGCTTTGGCCTACAGAGCTCAAACTCACATCACTATTGTGTGATCCCGGCCTGAATGTGATGAAATATGAAATCTGATAAAAGTGAACTCTATAGCACTACCTAGTGTAAAGTGAAATGTCAACATTATCGGATTTGAACCAAATTTGGGAATTAAATTCTATGCATGATTACAAGCAAAAAAAATAAAAAATAAAAAATTATGGACATGGACATTTTTCACCGTTGGCCAGAAGAGGCACAAGGATTCCCCAATAAATAGTTCAAAAATTACTGCACACACAGACTTTGTCTGATGGTGCTGAAATTTGAATAACTAATGCCTGATCATGGCCTGAATATAATACACTATAAAACATATGAAAAGTTACACTATGGCACCCCCTATAATAGAGATGAAACATCGCATTATCAGATTTGTACCAGATTTGGAGATTAAATTCCATGCGGGACAACAAGAAAAAAAATGGATATGGGGGTATTTTTCACGGTTGGCCAGCAGGGGCGCAAAGACTCACCCCAAAAATATTTTTTTTAAATTATCACATGGACATGTTTGGTTCAATCGTGCTGAAATTTCTATCACTTATACACTGTAGAACCCTGATTCCATTGATATGTCAAACACAATCATCAGTGCTAGAGGGCAAATCATTTTGCAAACCCACAGGTCAAGATCAAAATTCCTTGATCACCATGGAGACGATAGATTCCATGAATCTGCATATATAATGTATATTGTACATTATGTAATGTACAATGTATAATGTACAAATTATGCAACTTTTCTGGTGTGTCTGGAATATTTCACAGTATGGCATTTAACCTTTCTGTCATCATGGAGACCAAACCAGACCAAGTTACAGGTCAGATCTGTGGAGAAGGGAGCCTGCACACAGTCAGAATGCCTGTTTTTCTATGTATCTTTCAGCTATAAAACCACGTGTTTTAACATTTTCTCAGGGTTTGTATGAGTCCAATCAGTTCAAGAGTTAATTTAACATTTTTGGAAGTAACACTGGACCAAAGTTCCTGTTTAACCCCAAAACCAAGAGTTATATTGATGTTTGGAGAGTAAACGGACAACACTTTATAGGGTCACCCTGATTTGGATTGCTGAATCATGAGGCCCTCTGTCTTGCATTATATGTACTAGGGATGTAACGGTGCACAAAAATCACGGTTCGGTACGTACCTCGGTTTTAACATCACAGTTCGGTTCATTTTCGGTACAGTATTACTTTACAGTATTACATTGCAATATTTTATAATTGAATAATAATACTAATGCAGCATACTCTCATTTGCATATTCATCACATTCCACTTTCTCATTTTAAATTTGTATTTGGGGAAAAGTCGACAGCCTGCATTATATTGAAACTTTGTAGGACATTCCCTGACGTGCTCCTGGTCATGAAAGGAAATGAGACCTATTCCCTACATGTTGTACTTTTGCCTCTACAATCATTCACTTTTTAGAATTATAAAGGTGCACTGTGTAACTTTTCTGGTGGAGGGTCTATTTTCATGCACAGTCTTAGTTTAACAGTGCTCTTGATTATAAAAGTCACGTGACCTGTGGCCTAGTTTCTATAATTTCGCTCTAGAATCTTTTGCATTTTCAAATATTACAAGTGTACTATGTCATTTTTCTGTTGGATGAACTGTTGATCAGGGCAGCTGTCTGGAAGAGAGGATGACGTGTCGGGGCAGTCGCGAGTCCCTGGCGGTCGCCTGGGAAGGTCATGCGCACCGGGGCGAGGGCCATCTTTGCCGCAAGCGGCTTTAATTACAAATTATTATCCAGTTATGACTTTATTGTGTCCTGTCAAAATGATTGAAATGTGATGGAAATGTATCTTTTAGAAAGATTTCCTTTATTCTGTCTTTATGTAAAAATGTAATTTGTACCTGAGACCAGAGCAGTTATTAACACATGTGTAAAGGCTCAGCAGACACACCTGTCTCCACGGTCTTTTGTCATCTTAGCTGTCCTCAGATGGAAGTGAAGTTGGTTAGCACTAGTCTGTGAACAGAAGTCACTCTGCTTTGATATGTATGAAATGTTCTGTATAAACTCAGAGCCTCAGGGGAAAGACTCGGGGGAGAGACCCGAGGAAGAGACTCGGGGGAGAGACCTGAGGAAGAGACTCAGGGGAAAGACTCGGGGAGGATGCGGGAAGTAGACACTCTGGGCTGGCGTTGGTGGGACATGTTGCTGGAGGAGAGGCTGTTGGTCTGTGGGCAGGACAGGCCAAGGCTCTGTCCAAATCTGCAGTAACAACAATAAACCTTTGTCTGTGTTCCAAAAACTCATCAGGCTTTGCAAATGGATTAATGATTTTTTCTTCAAGATCTAAATATTTTTCCACAACAAAAACATAAAATGAATGTTTTATACATCATATGTGGACATCATTTTTCTCAGAAACTACATCATATAAAAATATAATTCTTTGTTTCTGCACTCATCAGGTCCCAATCAATAAAGAGTGCGCTGCAAGAGTTCAGGTCCTAGGTTAAAACTGCATTGTGGAACTTTTCTGGTGGAGGGTTTGTCAAATGCTTTTCGCTACCGAGATGTTATTGCTGTGTCTGGAATGTTCCACAGTATGGCATTGAACCTTTCTACCTTTATGGAGACCAAACCAGACCAAGTTACAGGTCAGATCTGTCACAGTGTTTTTCTAGGTATTTTTGAGCTGTAACCTGTGACTGACATTAAACAGCTCTACATTATATTTATTCACACTGTGGAACATTCTAAGCAGAGCAAAGAAGTGAAACCAAACTCTTTTTATGTGAGTTTGGTTTCACTTTCCCAGTTTGGTAGAGCACAGAGGTTTGCCAAAGACGTCCATATGTCCTGGTTTGTCCTTCTCACTCTGAGCCCGGCCCTTGTAACTGGCCTATCAGTCCCAGACACAGCAGTGCTTTAAACTCCTCGTGAAGGATGTCTCTTTTAAACACACACTCTCTCCATCACTTTTTCATCTTCTCGTTATGTTTTTATTCACTGTCCACTCCACCGTCCCCTCTATCTGTCTCTCCCCTCTCCACCTTCCCCTCTCACTATCTGTCTCTCCTCTCCTCCATCATCTGCCCTGTTTGACTCTCTCCCCTCTTCCCCGTCCTCATTCTTCTCTTTCTTTCTCTGCCTCTATCTTCCTTTCCTCTCTCTCTCTTCTCTCTCATCTGCTTCATGAACCTTTCTCTCTCTCTCTGCCTTTCTCTTTATCCTCCCTCTCTCCCCTCTCTCTTCTCTCTCTCCTCTCCCTCTCTCTTTCTCCTCCCCCCTCTATTCGTCTCTCCTCCACTCTCTGTCTCCATTTACTTCTCCTCTCTCTCCTTTCTCTTTTTCTTCTCTCTCTTCCGTTCCTCTCTCCCAGTGTTTTCTCTATCATCTGCTTCACATACCTTTCTCTCTCCCTCTGTCTCTCTCTTTCTCCTCCCTCTCTCTTCTCTCTCTTTTCCCCCTCTATCTATCTCTCCTCTCCTCCGCTCTCTGTCTCCATATACTTATTCTCCTCCTCTCTCCTTTCTTTTTTCTTCCTCTCTCCCCCTCTCTACCTTGTCTCCCCTCATCTCTCTCTTTTACTCTCTTTCTCTTCCTCATCTCTCTCTATCCCTCTCTTCTCCCCCTCACTACCGTTCTCTCCTCCTCTCTCCTCTTCATCTCTCTCTTTCTTTCTCTTTTCCCTCTCTCTCCTCTCTCCCTGTCCTTCTGTCTCTCTTTCCTCCTCTCTCTTCCTTTCCTCTCTCTCTCACTCTCTTCTCTATCATCTGCTACACATACCTTTTCTCCCCTCTTTCTCTCTCTTCTCCCTCTATCCATCTTTCCTCTCTTCCACCCTCTGTCTCCATATACTTCTCTTCTCTCTCCTCTATTTTTCTTCTTTCCCCCTTCTCCTCGTCATGTAACTTTCCTTCTTCTTGGTCCTTCTCTTTTCTTTATCTCTCTCCTCCCCACCTCTCTCTTTCCTTCACTCTCTGCCCCGTGTCCCTCTCTCTGTGTCCTCTGTTTTTCTTGTAATATCCATCTTGTCTTTCTTCAGCCTTATCTGCTTTTCCTCCTCTGCTCCTTTGGCCCAATAACTCACCTCCGTCAGCCCCCTCCTCTTTTTTTACCCATAATTCTCAACCCTTTCCATCTATTTCTCTGTGTCTTACTCCCTTTCTCTCTCCTCTCCTCCTCCACCCCTCCTTTACACTCTTGCTCTGTCTCCTCTTGTAAATAGCCCCCCTCCTCTTTCTCTCTTTCCTCACTTTCTCTCTTTCCTCCCTGTCACGACCTCTATCTCTCTTCACATCTCTTCTCTCTCTCCCCCTTTCTCCTATTTCTCTCTCTTCCCCACCCCCCCTTTTCTTCTGTCCCAGCTTTTGTCTCTCTCACCTCCCTTCCTCTCTCTTTTTCTCTCCCACCATTCCTCTACTGTCCTTTTCTCTTTCTCCTCTCCATCTCTCCCCTTTCTCTGTCTCTTCCCTCTCTCACCCACCTCTTGTTACTGTTCTGTGCCTCCTTCTCTCTCCCCCTCATCTCTCCTCTCACTACCTCTGTCTCTCTCACCTCCCTTCCTCTCTCTTTCTCTCTCCCACCCTTCCTCTACTGTCCTTTCTTTTCTCTCCTCGCCCTACCCCCTCCCTCTCTCATCCACCTCCCGTCACTGTTCTGTGCCTCTCCTCTCTCTCCCCCTCTCATCTCTCATCTCACTATGTCTGTCTGTCTCCTTCCCCCCACCTCCTTTCCTCTCTTTCTTTCTCTCTCCCATCCTTGCTTTACTGTCCTTTCCTCTCTCTTCCCTCTCTCTCGTCACTGGTTTGTGCCTCTCTTCACCTCTCATCCCTCCTCTCACTACCTCTGTCTCTCTCGGCCCTCCCTCTCCTCCTCCTCCTGTCCCAGCTTCTGTTTCTCACCTGTTATTACCAACCAACCCAGACGGGATGTTCCACTTTTTTTTTTTTTTTTTTTTTGTCTGGTCTGTACAAGTCAAAATAAAATTGAAAAATAAGTTCAAAAGAAAAAAAAAAGAAAATAGAAATGTCAGTTTTACTAGCACCCGTATTGTTACTTTACAGCTGATATAACTGGAGGCACTGCTCTGTCTGCAGCGGCCTTACTCAAGTTAGACTTTAATCTGAGCATCTGACCAGAAAGAAGTGCACAGCTGTGGCTACACGTACTTACTTACCATGAATGAATGATTACTTTTGAGAGCTACGAGAGGCTTGCAAAATCAATAAAGCAAATCATTATTGACGAGGTGTTCAAATGAGTTTTAAAATCCGAGATTAACGTCTATTATTGGAACAATGCAAACTGTTTCAAATGAACTGTTTGCAGAGGGCCAGTCTGATTCCTCACTCATATAACACATTCCAGGTATTCTATTTATTCACCATGAGGAGTATATACATGCTTTTTTGTTTTGTTTTGTCATCAAAGTAAAAAACAAACAAAAAAAAAACATGCTAACAGCACACTTCCTGATTATTTGAGAATAAAACAAAAGCAACAACTACAGCTAGGGATGGGAAAAGATCTACAACTGCATCTGCAACGAGATCGTGAACACAAAAGAAAAATGATCTTGTTATTTCCCCATGAATTTACCTTTGGCTTGGACAAAAAAGAGTTAAGATCTGGTGAGTTATATAATTTGAGAAGCTGTAGGGCCAAAAAGCAGTACTACAATGACGCTAAAGTCTTAAATAAATAAATAAATAAATAAAAAGAGTGAAGCCAAAATTGTGAAATGGATGCACAGCTTTTTTATTACAAATTATGTCAAAATCTCGTCAGGTCTTGTTCTCATGGACCTAATCTCATCTCGTTTCATGAAAATTGGGTCTTGTCCTGCCCCTAACTACAACAAATCTGTAGTGGGTCAAAACAAATGCTACTTAACTACATGGGAAAAATGGGTACATCCCCTTAAGTTTACTTTAGTTTCATCTGTATTTGATTGAAGGGACAAAGTGCTAAGACATTAACATCATGAAAACAAAGATGTTCCACCCTGGATTATCGCTAAACTGCTAGTTTCCATCTGCAGTCTTTTTAAACGTAATGTCAGGCCTCTACAGAAGTCCTCCTGATATGATCTTTCTCCTTTGTCCCTCAGACCCACCACCTTCACGTGGCTGAAGAAGGACGGCGAGCTGGGCCCTCAGGTGACCATCAACGGCGCCTTCCTTCACTTCGAGATGCTCAACAAGTCTCACAACGGCGTGTACCTGTGCCAGGCGGGCAACGGCATTGGGAGCCAGGGCCAGGGGGAGTACACGCTGCTCGTACAAGGTCAGTCTCCACGGTTACGCAAACCAGACGCACCTTTAATTTGAATTCTTTTTATCACCTTTTATTTTCTGTTTATGATTTCTGTTGTGTTCTGTTTTTTCTCATCCACTCGCGCCACCATCACCACTGCTTTGCCAATCGCTTTGCCAATCGCTTTGCCAATCACTTTGCCAATCGCTTTGCCAATCGCTTTTCCATATTTGCGCTTTTTTCCCCCTGGTTTTTGGCTTCATTTTCATCCTGTTTTGGCACATATTTGGCGCTTGGCTGCTCTGCCCGCTGCTCCCGATCGTTGTTGTTGTGGTTTTCCTGTAAAAGATTCCGATTTGACCTCGACTACTCTCTCCTCCACCCCCACGGTTCACTTTTCCACGCCTGCCCCCGAAACACCAGAACATTCCGAACTTACCTCCGCCCCCGATCACCCCGGCTCCACCACTGTCTCCCTGTCAAACGACCTGTTCCCTGACTCCACCCCCACGAGCATGACCACGCCCCTCTCTGCTGACCATGATCATGACCACACCCACCATGATCATGACCACACCCACCATGATCATGACCACGCCCACCATGATCATGACCATGCCCACCATGATCATGACCACGCCCACCATGATCATGACCACACCCATCAGGATCATGACCACACCCATCCCCACCTTGACCACGCCCCCTTCATTACAGTCGAGCCGAGCGGAGTAAATTCCACAGGTAAAACCATGACACATATTTGCTGTTTGTTTGTAACGGGCTTATGCTCTGAAGAGTGTGGAAGACAAAAAATGCACTATGTGACTGTAGGAACACATGAAATCAAATGAACCCAAACATAGATCAAATATAGAAAATACAGTATTGCCCAGTATTTAGTCTAATCTTCATAACTATTTATCATTTTGCATTTATGTCACTCGTGTCTCTATCATAAACTGTATACAGAGGTGGACTAAGTGAGTTTGATGCACCCACAGTGTTGGCTCCGCTCAAAAGAAGCTCACGATGCTCACGGTTACAGGCGTGAATCTGGAGCCAGCCTCTATTTTATGAAAAAGACTTTTTTAACAGACAAAATAGCAGGAAAAAACACCAGGATCATGTAGAGCGGGTTAATACGAACATTTTAAGACCAAAATGATGAGGCCACAGCAGCAGTTACAGAGAGAGGAGCCATAATATTCCAATGTAAGTCAATGGGAGCCAGAGTCTGTAGGAGCCAGAAGAGTCTAATGTGAACTTCCTATTTGGAACACGCCGGCTAGCGCGTTAGCTATGTCCATGTATATATACAGTCTATGGTCTCGATATAATTGAAATTACTCAAAGGAGCATTTTTGTCTCTTTTGTCTGTGGTTTGTTGCTAGTATAACTTTTTCAAATCTGCAAAACAAAGTCTGTACACATAAAGATTTACAGAAACCAAGTGATTAGTTTGGTTCATTGACTTGGAGATTAGCAACAAAATTAGAATATGTGCTAAGAGCCACTTTATTAAATGTTGTGCTGGACAAATTGCACAAAACATTTATGGGCAACAACAATTTGGCACATCTGAAATGAGTAGACTTTAGCAAAGTGAGCTGGAACATATAAAACAAAGATTTGTGTTTGTTTCTAAGGTAGGGATGGGCCGATATGGAGCCGATACCAATATCCGACATTTGGTCAGGTTTTTAAACAGCTCTTGTCCACCTTTAGGGCACTCAAAACAACAGCATTCATCTGTGGGAGCTGGAATCACACCGATCTGACCCCTCAACCAATGATGTTTATGTCGAGAGCGGGATTCAAACCACCAAACTTCTGACCAGTGAACAAATGCTCAACCAACTGAGCTCCTGTCACTTTGGGTCTATTTGGTTTGTTGTTGTGGACGATATTTGCAGATATCGATAAAACTTTAAAATCCATATTTCTTACATTGAAATACAAAAAGATGAACCAATATCAATCGAAACCAATACTTCAACCAATATATCACCCATCCCCACGTCGAAATTCATCACTCCTGGAAGGGCTGTTCAACGCTGCACCAAATGAAAGACTTTTGTCCCACTTGTGCTTCCATACTCAAACACAGCATAAAACAGCTCACTGATGTCATCATGAGGCTCCATGATGAACGCCTGTTTCATGAATTTGTTTTTGTTTCCTCTTTTCCTCTTGTTTTTTCTTGTTCTGTATCTGTCTACACCTCCATCCTCACACCCCTCCATCTCTCCATCCTTCCACCCATTCCTCCATCTGTCCATCTTCATCTGGAGACGCAGACTCTGCAGGTACAGCCCGAGTCCCCAGTGGTTTTGTCCGTCTCTGTGTCTCTGTGTCCGTTTGAACCTGCTCCTGTTCAGTCCTGTGTGTTTAGTCTTTGTAGACTTCTGTGAGCTGTGGATATAAATATTTCATTCTACTGCCCCACAAACAGACACTCCATCTTTGTAGTTCAACTTTCACACACTTGTTTTGCACCATAAGGACAGAAAACTTTCCTCGCTTCTTTCTCCATTCTGAGTTCTGATTCTCCCAAATGTACGTGAGGGTTGGATATGGTATAGAAGACAGTTTGTAACATTCTGCTCAAAAATACACTGCAGGAAAAACGTATTAAACCATGCGTCCTTACTCTGAGCGGGCTTGCATCTCCACAAACCTCACTCTTAGGTGAGGGATGGCATCCTCCTGCTTGTTTCCATGGGAATGTGGTTCCTTTGGCTGTAATGTTCCACAGTATGTCCGTGAGAGATGTTCCGAAGTATGGTTTTAACTTTCTGTTTCTGTGGACGTTACATACTGTACTTTTAATTAGTTTACTTTACTAACTTGATACAGAAAAAAATACCCATTGAAGCATTTCAGCGTCCTGTTTATAGGCACCATTTTGAGGACTTCATGATTTAAAAGCTTAAACATTTGGTTTTGAATAGATAATTGCTAGAGGTGTAACGATATCCTAGTCTCACGATACAAGATTGTCACAGTATGAACCTCATGGTACGATATTTATTGCAATATCATGGGAAAGTTTGTGATATCGTGGGAAAGCTCACGATATTACGATATTCTACAGAATAACAAGAGTGACATTCTAAAATGCTTTGACCAGTCATTTGGTACAACATTTATTGTCATTAGGGATGGAACGAAATCCAAATATCTCTGTACCAGATTTTCACCATAAACATCTCACTGTACCAGATTTATTACAATATAAAACTGTGAATCTGCTCCTTTTTCCTCTAAAAATGCTTCACAAGACTTAATCCTAAGAATGAAGATCTAAAAGTGCTTAGAACAGTTATTTCTTCATGTCATCTGCACTGAAAAGGAGTAAAGAATCATGGTCTATGTAGTTCCCTCTGTTTTTTTTTGTTTTTGTTTTTTTTAGCTATTACGATATTATTGTGAGACCTTTGACGATACCATATCACCATATTGCCGTTATTGTTACATCCCTAGTAATTGCATTAATATTATACAACCTTAGCCTTAACCTTTATTGTACCCTTAGGGAGGTTTGTTGTTTGCAGTGTGACCCACAGACGTGACATAAAGGTAATCTGTCAGGAGCACTGAGGACTACAGTGCAGGACTTCGCATTCATTCAGATTTGAGCCAGGATTTTGGCCGGGAGTACTTATAGCTGGAGGTGCTATATGTAACTGGTCTGGTGGAGGGTCCATCACATTGTTTTCTTCTTGGAGATGTTATTGCTTTGCCTGGAATGTTTCACAGTATGGCATTAAACCTTTCTTCATGACGACCAGACCGGACCAAGTTACAGGTCAGATCTCACAGCCAGAATGTCTGTTTTTCTAGGTATGTTTCAGCTACAAAACCACCAGTAACTGAATAAAAGTCCAGTAGAGCTGTTGAAAATCATACAAAACATTCCAGGCAGAGCAGTGACAGATGTATTCATAGAAACAAACAGGTGGCGGACCCCCAGTCATAAAGTTACACAGTGCACCCATAAAGTTGATCGGGCTAAGAGGAGTACCTTGACCAAACCAACACAGACACAGAGAGAACATGCAAATTCCACACAGAAAAGTGCCACAGGGAATTTCTTACAGTGAACATTTCCAAAAACCTTCAAATTCAGGTTGGACGGGCCCATTGACTGCCAACAGGGGACGCACATGTACCAGATAAGAACCTGACTATGAAAGCTTAACCTGAAATGAAACACAACTCAAGTCAGTTTTATAACGCAAGTCAGTTTTGTTTGGTTTATTTTTTTGTTTTGTTCCAATAAATGCGCAAGAAGCAATTTAATTAGCATATCAGGAACTTGTTATTTAAATAGTTTCTTAGAATCTTAATCAAAACATCTAATCATATTCATGGATTTTGGAGCAAATGATTTCTTCCTGATTTGAAGGCTCTCCCCATTCAGAAGATGTAATATTTTTTTTATTCTAATTGTCATTGCTAAAAGAATAGAAGACTTTGGCAAAATCAATCAAATCAGGAAGACATTTTTGTGCCTCAAATCCATGAAAATGCAATCATTGCTATCACCACAGAATTTGTATTGATGTTTTTAAAAAGTAATCAAAATTTATAAGCAATGAATCACAGCTTTAGCAAATATAATGTTATTTGTCATAATATAGGAACATTTTCTGATCTGTTCTAATGTAGTTTCCTCATCACAAACAGACCTGGATTTGTGTTTTGTTTCATTCACACATGTAAGGAAAAAGAAAGAAAACACTTGTTCCACCTTGTGATGTCATGTGGTGATACCGGAAATGCTCCACTGTATGTTTAAACTCCATACAACTTCACTATCATCCTTTGGATCATTTCAGCCCTCGAATTGCCAACTAAAGGAAAACAGTGAGCTGTTCATTTGAAAACTACCATTTCATGACATCACAAGGTGGGACAAAGCATTTTGAGAGCTTTGGAGATGTAAACAGACTAATAAGGGTTACTCAGATGTGTGAATGAAACAAAACACAACTCCAGCTCTGTTTTTGAGCATTCTAACCTGGCTAAAAGCTCCAAAGGAGTCCATGTTGTGAAAGATAGTATCACAAGTAAGTATTAGTACACAAGTATTTTCTGATTCCCCATGTCTCAGAAATACAGAGGAATTGCAACACAACTGACCCATGCAAACGTCTCGTCTCTCCTCCCAGCTTGACGCCTTTAACTAACCGAGTTTAGCATCGGAAACACAAACAAGATCTGCATTTCCCCCTCTCAAAATTCACACTGAAATCTGTGTCTCTGCGCAGCTCTCCACAGCTCTGACCCTTTAATTGGTACATGCGTTCACTCCTGCATGTCGTGCGGCGGTCGGACTGGAGCAGGGAGGGGGGCTCGCTGAAGCTGACAGGCCGATTTATGAGCTGGTTTCTAGGTTCGCCTCGTCAGCATGCCCCCTTCACCTCTCCGCTGGACCGCTGTGTTCTGTCTCTCCCCTCCTCCATGTTATTAGCCCTTCCCTCCGTCTGCAGACTGTCTCAATCTGGCCCCTTTTCCTTCTAAAATTGAACGTCAAGTGTGTAATTTGCTCCCATTTTTTTGGTTTCAATCTTGTGTCAGTTGTCAGAGCCTGGTGCAGTGCTGTCAGTCGGGTGGCCATTTCCCCCACTCTGTTTGATTCCATTTTAGGCTTGGGTTTAAAGGTGCATTGCATAACTTTACTGGTGGAGGGTCTGTCTAATGCTTTTCTTCATGGAGATGTTATTGCTTTGTCTGGAATGTTCCACAGTATGGCATTAAACCTTTCTATCTTCATGGAAACCAATCCAGACCAAGTTACATGTTAGGTCTGTATGTACGTGTGTGTCTGTTTTTCTTCGTATTAATGTTTAATGCCATATGGTGAATTATTTCAGGTGAAGCAATAATGTTTCCATGTAGACTAGAAAAGTTGCACAATGCAGCTTTAAAAGACCTCAGACTAGTTGTGCAATACATGAGCAAACCTTACCAGAGAAAGTATAATAAAGTATGTGTAGAAACCCTCATTCGTCCAGGTAGCGTCCATGGCAACGTAGAGTTAAATTTGTCAACTGGACCAAAGTTTTGATAGAAGACGCTTGCACCAGAGCTGCTTCTTCAGTTCTGGTGAGTTCTGGTGAGAATGCTGGAGGACACTGACTTATATCTGCCTGCAAGAGGGAGGAGTTAGACACTCCACATTACTTAGAAATTCACCCTATTGTTTACAGTTTCTGTTATCACCTCACCCTATTGAAATACACTAGGGGGGTGGGGTCAGATCACACCTATTCACAAGGCCAGTCTGTTCTCACTGGCATCTTCACGGGTGAATTTGATGTTGGGGTCTATTGAATTGATATGTGCAGTAAAAGGTTCCAATTCTTGAATTTTGATTTTTAAAAAGGTATCATCTACATAACGATACCAGTGTGTGGGCTTCGTTCGGGGATAAGAAGCCAAGGCGCTCTGTTCGTCTGTCAGTGAGGTGCAGATTTTATCCAGAGAGAAGAATTGGTTTGAACGTGGAGTTAAAGAAGCCATCTTTGTTAAAAAAGAGAACCCTTCTTTAAACAGAAATGGAGGACTCAGGCACCACCTGTCTCCTATCTATAACTCCATTCTCAAACCTAAATCAAAATAAATTAAGAAAACAATAGGTGTGGCCAGGTCAGGTCAAGAGGTGTGAATAGCCCCTAGGAGGGGCAGCAGACATGATACCAGGCAGGACAGCGGCTCTTTCTACAGCAGACATGATATCAGACAGGACAGCGGCTCTTTGTGCAAGAGACATGATGATACCAAACAGATATCCCTCCATTCAGAAAGTAATAGCAGTAAAAGCAACATATTGTATATTTACACACGTTTATTGTCATACTGTGGAACATTCCAGTCAAACTCAATAACATCTCCATGGAAACAAGCAGAAAAGTTATGTAATGCACATTGCAAAACAACCCCAGAGCAGTTGTCCGATACGTGATGACACTTTAGCAGAGAAAGTCTCTAGACGGTAGCACGAGGCGGCTTTGTGCTCCACTCTCCCAGAACCATCTCTGCGTCAAAGAGAAGAACGAGTTAAACATTTTAAGAATGATTCAGTGTGTGTGTGTGTGTGTGTGTCTGTGTGTGTGTGTGTGTTTGTGTGTGGGTGTGTTTGTGTGTGTGTTTGTGTGTGTTTAGGTGTGTTTGTGTGTGTGTGTTTGTGTGTGTGTGTGTGTGAGTGTGTGTGCGTGAGTGTGTGTGTGTGTGTGTGTGTGAGTGTGTGTGTGTGAGTGTGTGTGTGAGTGTGTGTTTGTGTGTGAGTGTGTGTGTGAGTGTGTGTGTGTTTGTGTGTGGGTGTGTTTGTGTGTGTTTGTGTGTGTTTGTGTGTGTTTGTGTGTGTGTGTTTGTGTGTGTGTGTGAGTGTGTGTGTGTGTGTGTGTGTGTGTGAGTGTGTGTGTGTGTGTGTGTGTGTGTGAGTGTGTGTGTGTGAGTGTGTGTTTGTGTGTGTGTGAGTGTGTGTGTGTGAGTGTGTGCGTGTGTGAGTGTGTGTGTGTTTGTGTGTGTTTGTGTGTGTGTGTGGACCTGTTCACTTCATGTCACATTACAGTCAAACACAACCTCTTCTTCTCTCTTTTTCTTGCTTTCTCTACCTCTCCTCTTTTCTTCTCCTCCTCTCTTCTCCTCCTCCTCTCTTTTTCTTGCCTTCTCTGCCTCTCTTCTTCTCCTCCTCTTCTCTTTTCCTTGTCCCCTCTTCCTCTCTTTTCCTCCACTTCTCCTTTCTTCTCCTTTGCTCTTCTCCTTTCCTCCTCTTTTTCTTGCCGTCTCCACCTCTCTTTTCCTCCTCTCTTCTTCTCCTCATCTCCACCTTTTTCTTCTCCTCCACTCTTTTTCTTGTCCTCTTTGCCTCTCTTCTCCTCCTTTCCTCTTCTGCTTTTCTCACCCTCTCCTCCTCTCTTTTCCTCCACCCCTCCTTTCTTCTCCCTTTTTTGCCCTCTCCACCTCTCTTTTCCTCCTTTCTTCTCCCCTTCTCTACGCCTCTCTTCTTCTCCTCTCCTCTTCTACTTTTCTCGCCCTCTCCTCCCACTCTCTTCCCCTCTCCACTTTCCCCACTCCCCTTTCCTTCTCTGGCCCTCTCCTCCTCTCCCTCTCTCCTCCTCTTCCTCCTCTGTCACTGTCGTCTTAACCTCTTCTGCTCTTGTCTTCTTTTTTAAACCCACATCATTTCGGAGTCTTTCTTACTCTTGTCATCTTTTGTCCCTGCTCCCTTTGTCTTCCATTTCTTCTGCTTTCATCATCCGTTCCAGTCTCTGCCCATATCCATCCATCTCTCTCTCTCTCTTTCTGCTCTCTTTCTTGCTTTCTCTCTCTCTCCACTTCTCTGTCTCTCTCTATTGTTCCTTTCTCTCTGCTACCCCTCTCTTTCATTATCTTGTCTTCTCTCTCTCTTTCCCTCTATCTGTCCTTCCCTTTCACCCACTCCCCTTCTCTTTCTTTCTCATTCCATTGTATCTCTCTCTTCTTTCTCTATCTGTCAGCCATTTCTCCATCTCTCCTCACTCTTTCTCCCCATCTCTCTTTCTGTTTGAGTCACTCTGCCTTCTTCTGCTCTTTCTCCCTTTTTTCTCTCACTATCTCTCACTTTCTCTCCTTTCTGCCCCATCACCCTCTATCTTTCTCCTTTTCTCACTCTCTCTCCCTCCAGCCTTCCTCTCTTTATCTCTCTTTTTACCCTACTTCTCTCTTTGTCCTGTTTTCATCTCCACCTTTCTTCCATCATCTCTCTCTTTCACTCACCTCCCTCTGTCTTCTGTTTCTTTATTCTCTTGTTTTTCTCTCTTGTACCTAAACGTCTCTCTCTCTCAGTGATCATTACTCACTTGTCCCTTCTCTCTCTCCCTCTGTCCTCGCCCTGCTGATGCCCGGATGCCCTCCATGACACCCGGATGCCCTTCCTGATGCCCTCCCTGCTGCCCCAGACCCCACAGCCATGGCGTCGGGCTCGGGGGTGGACCACGCTGTGATCGGGGGAGTTGTGGCCGTGATCGTCTTCATCCTCCTGTGTCTCCTCATCGTCCTCGGCAGATACCTGATCAGACACAAAGGTAATGCACACATACACACACACACATACACACACACACACACACACACACACACACACACATACCTGATCAGACACAAAGGTAATGCAGACATACACACACACACATACACACACACATTCACACACACACATACACACACACCTGATCAGACACAAAGGTAATGCAGACATACACACACACACACACACACACACACATACCTGATCAGACACAAAGGTAATGCACACATACACACACACACACATACACACACACATTCACACACACACATACACACACACCTGATCAGACACAAATGTAATGCACACACACACACACACACACACACACCTGATCAGACACAAATGTAATGCACACATAAACACACACATGCATATATACACAAATACACACACATATTTACACATAAACACACACACACACATATTTACACATAAACACGCACACACATGCATATTTACACATAAACACGCACACACATGCATATATACACATGAACACGCACACACATGCATATATACACATAAACACGCACAGACATGCATATATAGACATAAACACGCACACACACGCATATTTACACGTGAACAGCCACACACATGCATATTTACACATAAACACAGACACATATTTACACATAAACACGCACACACATGCATATTTACACGTAAACAGCCACACACATGCATATTTACACGTAAACACACACATGCATATTTACACATAAACACAAATGCATATTTACACATAAACACGCACACACACACATATTTACACATAAACACAGACACATATTTACACATAAACACGCACACACATGCATATATACACATAAACACACACACACGCATATTTACACATAAACACGCACACACATGCATATATACACATAAACACGCACACACATGCATATTTACACATAAACACACATGCATATTTACACATAAACACGCACACACATGCATATATACACATAAACACAAATGCATATTTACACAGAAACACACACATATTTACACATAAACACACACACACATATTTACATATAAACACGCACACACGCATATTTACACATAAACACGCCCACACATGCATATATACACATGAACACGCACACACATGCATATATACACATAAACATGCACAGACATGCATATATACACATAAACACGCACACACACGCATATTTACACGTGAACACACACATGCATATTTACACATAAACACGCACACACACACATGCATATTTACACATAAACACAAATGCATATTTACACATAAACACGCACACACACACATATTTACACATACACACGCACACACATGCATATATACACATAAACACACACACGCATATTTACACATAAACACGCCCACACATGCATATATACACATGAACACGCACACACATGCATATATACACATAAACATGCACAGACATGCATATATACACATAAACACGCACACACATGCATATTTACACATAAACACGCACATGCATATTTACACATAAACACACACATGCATATTTACACATAAACACGCCCACACATGCATATATACACATGAACACGCACACACATGCATATTTACACATAAACACACACATGCATATTTACACATAAACACGCACACACACACATGCATATTTACACATAAACACGCACACACACACATGCATATATACACATAAACACAAATGCATATTTACACATAAACACACATGCATATTTACACATAAACACACATGCATATTTACACATAAACACACATGCATATATACACATAAACACGCACACACATGCATATTTACACATAAACACACATGCATATTTACACATAAACACGCACACATATACATATATACACATAAACATGCCCACACATGCATATTTACACATAAACACGCACAAACATGCATATATACACATAAACACGCACACACATGCATATTTACACATAAACACACATGCATATTTACACATAAACACGCACACACATGCATATATACACATAAACACAAATGCATATTTACACAGAAACACATGCATATTTACACATAAACACACACACATGCATATTTACACATAAACACGCACACACACGCATATATACACATAAACACGCACACACACGCATATTTACACATAAACACACACACACATGCATATTTACACATAAACACAAATGCATATTTACACATAAACACATGCATATTTACACATAAACACACACACACACATATATACACATAAACACGCACACATATGCATATATACACATAAACACACACACACATGCATATATATACACATAAACACGCACAAACATGCATTTACACATAAACACGCACACATATGCATATATACACATAAACACGCACACACATGCATTTTTCACATAAACACGCACACACATGCATTTACACATAAACACACACACATATGCATTTACACATAAACATGCACACATATGCATATATACACATAAACACGCACACACATGCATATATACACATTAACACGCACACATATGCATATTTACACATAAACACGCACACACATGCATATTTACACATAAACACGCACACACATGCATATTTACACATAAACACGCACACACATGCATATTTACACATAAACACGCACACACATGCATATATACACATAAACACGCACACATATACATATTTACACATAAACACGCACACATATGCATATTTACACATAAACACGCACACATATGCATTTACACATAAACACGCACACATATGCATTTACACATAAACACCCACACATATGCATATATACACATAAACACGCACACATATGCATACATCCATCCATCTTCTCCCGCTTAATCCGGCTGGGTCGCGGGGGCAGCCTGCTGCCCAATACTCATAGCACCTGACCCCCCCATATGCATACATATAGACATAAAAACACACATATGGTTTTATAGTTTCAGTTTGTGTAAATCGTCCTTTCACGTTCTCATAAACAGCTGAATAAAAGATCTCATGTGCTTTTACATTTTATGTCAAAACATTCTGCATTGAAAGTGATCTATTCTTTTCCCTCGACTCATGATTCTAACCTGAACAACCTTTTTGAAGAACACACTTTTAAAACACACAACACTAAAGGAACAGGAAGTCTTCAATTGGAAATGTCATAAACATTACAAATGTATGTTCCCAGATATGAGGTAAACAGGATCAACAGCCTTTACAACTATTCTAATGCTGATTTATTCTTAATTATAAAACCACTGCACAGGATGTTTATGTTGTAATTTAATGTTTTGGTTCAAGTCTGAAAGCAGAATGAGCCTCACATGAGTCTCTCATTTGGGTTGCTGGTTCAGTGCTGAAATCCACTGTGTTCTAAAATCTAAAAGTTCTCTCTGATCTGAACGGTCACTCCCTAAACCCCAGCACCTGCACCAGTCATGAATCAGACCTTGTGCAGCCTCTGCAGCTCAGGGAGGGAATTCTGGAGGTTCTGAGCTTCACATGAGGCCTGTACATAAACTGAGAATGAGACACACTTGGATGTGTCTCTGTCTGATGTGAAGGCTCTGGGTCAGATGTGATTGTAGAATAAAAAAAAAAATCTATCCAACAAAAGATTTACATAGTGACCTCATTGTGTCCCCATGATGTGAGTGTGTTCAGATTTTACTCCCAACAATGTAATAAATAGATATATATTTTGTTTTGTAGTACTTTATTCCTCCTGTAGGGACAATGTCCTCTGCATTTCTTCATCCCTCCTTGGTCAGAACTCCTCATGGATCAATATGATGGCTCTGTAATAAGAACCACATGAGGCATTCCCCTCTGTCCTGGCTCAAGACAGACTAGTGGCTGCTCCCGGTACTGCAGCTCCTGGGAGCTTGGGCCCAGAATGAACTCCCTCACAGAGTGCAATGCAGTTTTTGGGAATTCAAACTGCCCGTGTTCTGACAGGGCATCTGGCTTTCACAAAGGTTGAATTTTGTAGAATTCGTTTCTATTCACAACATAAACTTTTGTAAATGTTTGAATCCTCTCGCCCTGCTCTGAACCCGCTCCAGCCCCGCTCTAGCAGCTCCCGCTCTGATTGGTCCAAATGCTCCACGCTGTGCACGTTACAGACGTCACACGGGTGGGAGGAGCTCGCATGTACTGAGGAAGTAAATGTGGAAGAGAAAATTATTTCTGGGCTCATGAGCCAATGAGCACAGACCACTGAAAACAATACGACATAATCTTGGTTTCACCTTCAGACTCACTGATCTATAGGCAGGGGTGCACATAACTGGTACGCTGGTACGCATGCGCAGCAAAAATAACGAATGCGTAATGCCACTTCAGTTACTGAGCGCCTTTGCGTTAGAGGTAAGATCTTAAGCCCGAGCCCGAGCGCGACCCGACCCGAATGTCAATCATTGCTTCGGGTCGGGTCGGGCCGGGCTTCTCTCTCGCTGACTTTTTAAAAATAAATAAACAGGTAAATTCGTGCGCAGAGCATGAGCCAGAGCCAGAGCGGCTCCTGTAACTGGAGCCGCAGAGCCAGCGCATGCTCTGCGCACGTGAACGACGCCCTCTTAATAATCTTACCCTCCGCAGGTCCGCATGAAATTTCGGGTTTGCTTCGGGCTCGGGCCTGCGAATCAAGTTAATTGGTCGGGCTCGGGTCGGGTCGGGTTTTAATACCCACGGGTCGGGTCGGGCTGGATTTTTTAGGCCCGATCTTACCTCTAGTGCGTACCAAACTCCATCTCCTGGTACTCACCTGAGTAACTCACTGAAAAAGTTATGTGCACCCCTGTCTATAGGGCATGTTTTGGGTTGATAGGAGAAACCTGCCCAGACACAGGGAGAACATGCAAACTCCACACAGAAAGGCCCAGAAATACCCACCCACACGTCCATGCATGGGTAAAGTAGGTGAAGTGTCTTGCCCAAGGACACAACATCAGTACACAACCTCTATATTCTAATATTCTAAGATGTCCCCTGCTCCACCTGACCTTAGTTCAGGGTGAGCAGGTGGAGTTGTAAATAGAAGTATATGTGCTCCTCCTCTGTGCTCATGTTTGGATGCATGAGGCCACAGTGCATCCATATGGACGCACACAAGAGCCAGAAGAGCACGAATAACAATGTGGACAAATGCTAATGCTACATGAAGCTACACACAACCTGCCACACAGCACATACACAACACAGACACAACACAGACACACAACACAGACACACAACACAGATATACAACACACATATTGGGCTAATACAGGGTGACCAGATTTTCAAATTAAAAAAACTGGGACATCCCCGTTTTTTGGTGGTTGGTCATAATAAAATGGTGAGATGAGTGTGTAATTGAGGAAAATTTGCAGAGACCATTCATGATGAACATGTGAGTCAGTATAATCACTTTTTCTTTGTGTTTTTAAGCCACTTCTCTGTATTTTACTGTAACAAATGACAGTTTCTGCCTCTGTTTACTGTTGGTGGGGCCAAATTGGTCCAAAATAGGGACACCTGGGATATTTCTTGTATAAAATTGGGACAAACCACTGGTTTTGGATAAATCTGCTGGGACAGGGGACACAGGGCTAAAACTGGGACGGTTCTGAGTAAACAGGGACATCTGGTCACCCTAGGCTAATGTTACCAAGGCTAAGATACAAGGCCAAAAACAAGGCCACTGTACATTATTACATATTTGTGGTTTTGACCAATATAGATTTCCATTTTCATGCAATATTGACTGTGAGTATTTTAGTCTAAATGTAAAAATCGAAGTGCGTATTATGAATTCAGGCCATTTTAACAAAGGCTTTAGTGAAATCTGTTACTAAAATGTGTCTATACTTAGATTCTCACTATTGGTTCTTTGCTTCTGCTTGAATGCCCGATACACGAGTGAGAAGAGCAAAATCTAACATGTGTGAATGAAACAAAACACAACTCCAGGTCTGTTCATGATGAGGAAACAATAGAACAGATCAGAAACTACATGGCTAAACATGCCTGGATACACAACTAAGACAGGCACACAGAGAACACAAACGTGTTGCCTGTACTAGTATCTATCTAACTTACTTTAAATACGCTTAAACCAGGCTCTACCTCTACATGTCTACTTTGTTTTTGTGGTTCTCAAAATGTGGTACAAGCACCAGTGACTTCACTTTGTCCTGGTTTAGTCCAAAATGGACCTTAATGTAGTTCTTTAGGCAAACAATACTGATGTTTTCTCCAGACTGGATTTTAAAAGTATAAAAACAAAACAAATTTACCCTTGGGGACAATAAAGTTTATCTTATCTTAAAATAAGATGGGTCTAATCATTACTGAGCCTGTAATAGTCTAAAACTTAAAGTTGCATTGTATAAACTTACAGGGGCTTATCCATTTCTGTTTACTATTATTAGACCATTTAAAGAAGAAAATATTTCTAAAAATGCATTCTCCTCTCCTTCCCTCTCCACAAATGAAATGATTGTGACACATTGGTGATGAATTACATTTCCATATGGAAATAGAAAACTTCCCCAATTTGTGGCTTCAGATGAAGCCTGATATGAGCCGTGTCTCCAGTGGATCTTCTGCTGTACCAGAAATAATGTTCCACACCCCAAACCCACGTTTGGCCAGAGGAGGCATACGGGGCCATTCCACAGGACACTGGAAGATTTCAGGATAAAATTCAACTTAACTTTCATGGATTTGAGTCAAACCTGGCACAATTCATGCTTATATATGAAATATAATCTCAGTGAAATTTTAGTTGTGTATCTTTTAAAAAGTTTGAGTTTTGGGAAGTTTAAAAGTAAAAAAAAAAAAAAGAAAAGGCAAATCAAAAATCAGACCTATCATAAAATAACTACTTTCCTTAGCCATAGACTGAACTGTTTGTGGCAGATCTTTATATTTTATTCCAACTTTTTATACTTTTTTTTTTTTTTACAATACAATGGTAATTAATGTACAGGGTAAAGTGTATACCACTAAACACAGAAAAGGAAAACAGCAGCTCTAAAACCCCGTCTCTTTCCAGGTACAATGTCAGCTTCTCATCATATCCTTTCAATGGCTCTCTATAATCACAGCCCATTTTTCTGAGAAACTCTGTGTATTTCCTGTCATTATCTGAACATTTGCCTGAAGAATTTGAGTGCACTTTTACTTTCTCCTGCATTTCCTGGTTATGTCTGTAAGAAAAGTGGCAATAATGTCTTAGATTATATATTCTTTGATTTAAAAGCAGAGTTTAAATCCAACATGTCGACATTTTTAGATAGATGTGAAATGTATTGTAAGACATGTTTATCTACGTTTCTCAAACCAGGACTAAACCAGGAATAAATCAGGACTAAATTAGATCTAAACCAGGACTAAATTAGATCTAAACCAGGACTAAATCAGATATAAACCAGGACTAAATCAGATTTAAGACAGGACTAAACCAGGATTGTTGATGTTAGATCTAAACCAGAACTAAACAAAGACTAAACCACAAATAAACAAGATCAAAACCAGAACTAAACCAGGATTAAACTAGGATTAAACCAGACCTAAACCAGGACTAAAAATAGATCTAAACCAGAACTAAACCAGCACTAAATCAGGCCTAAACCAGATCTTAACCAGGACTAAAACAAGACTGAAGCAGGTGTAAAACACAGAGTAGTTTTAAAGTACTTAAAGCCCTGTACTTAATTTCATCCATATATTTGTACAAAATGTCTTATCCCAGTACAGGTAAAGCAGCTCTTGAGGCCATAATAAGTCCACTGTGAACTCTCTGCATCTAGTGTTTTCCAGTCTAATAATCAAGAAGCTTTCTTTTTACCTTTACTGTGGTAAAACTCTGCTGCGGTCTGTGAAAAATGCTTCTAACACCATCACGAGGAACAACTTTGGACTGCTGCAAACTGTTTTAAAGGAACTAGTTCAAGTTTAAACCAGTGAAAATGAGTTGCAGTGTCTTTAAATCGTAACCCAGAGCTGTTTTATATTGCATTATTGATTCTCTGTCCACACTCGATGGTGGTAAGATCTATGTCAGTAGTCACAGCTGCCCCGGGGCTGACTGATGTAAGTGCCAGTGTGACCCCTCCAACCACCAGCACCCACACCACACACACAACAGCAGCTTCTTTAAGCCTCCTATATTACATTAAAGTGACTCTTGTGAGCTTGAAGCCACGTTAGAACGCTGTGACCTCCTCAAAACACACCTGGAGTTCTGTTCTGTTTCATCCACACATGTTCGAGTATTTATTTATTCATTTATTTATTATTAGTCTGTCTACAACTCCAAAACGTGTGATGTCATGAGGTGGCATCTACTTTTTACCTTTTGAAGTGAAAGTGTAAGAAGTTTAAAAACACAATGAAGTAATTCCTGTATTACCACATGACATCATAAGGTGGAACCATAGACCGTATATATGAGTGGACTAAGCTAACCCGTGTGCCAAACAGGAAGTGCTCCAGGAGGCTCTTCCAGCTCCTTCTCTCCCTTTTTCCCATTGACTCACATTAGGATCTTCTCGCTTCTCTCTCTGGACCTGCTGCTGTGGCCTCATCATTTTGGTCTTAAATTGTTCATATGAAAACGTGACACAGGAGCCTGAATTTTTAATTTCTCTGTTTTGTTCCTAAATCAAGATATGAACATAAATAATGGACCAATCAGACTCCTTCATTCCCCGAGGTCTCTGCCGCCAAGCGTTAGCAACAGGTTTGATTGACAGCTCATTGTTCATACATAAAAGAACAGAGAACATAAATCAGTGACTTAAACTTCCTATTTAAAGTTTGATGATAAAAGTTAAAAGTTTCCTTATTATTCTCAAGAATCAGCAAAACACAGTGGTCCGTGCAGAATGGTGCCGAGTATCTCCGCTCTGCCATGAGGAGGGCGGCACATTTAACGACCTCAGTCATGATTGGCTCTTGTGGTTGCTATGATACTCGCGGTCGGATTTCGAAATCTGGAGCCTGGCTCCAGATTTGCTCCTGTAACTGTGGCATCAGGAGCGACACTGATGCTGTGATGAGGTCACACTCACTTAGAACACTCATATATACGGTCTGTGTGTGGAACAGAGTTTTTGGGTTTGAGAGAACTCAGAACTGCAGGGTTTGTGTGTTAAACATGTAAGTAAAACAAAACACAAGTCCAGGTGTGTTTGTGATGGTCACATTTTTTATCGCTCTTTTCTACCTTTAAGACATTCAAAGTGCTTTACAACAAGGAACCACTCACACATTCACACACACATTCACACACCAGTGTACACAGACACTTGGGGCGAGATAGTCAAGTGTCTTGCCCAAGGACACAACGACAGCTTCATCTGTGGGAGGTGAAATCACACCAGCTCCTGTGGATCAGTGGATCTGACCCTAAACCAATGATGTTTATGTGGAGAGCGGGATTCAAACCGCCCACCTTCAGATCAGTGACAAACGCTCGACCAACTGAGCTACTGTTGCCCCAAGAAATGATGAAGAAACAACATTAGAACATAGATCAGAAAAAGATATGGACCCTTTAAAGATGTACCTTCTGAGAGTGGACTTGCCTCTCCACAGATCTAACATGTAACTGATAGTGTCAACTAGGTTTCTGTTATGGAGAAATTGTGGCCATACCGGCTTGTCAAAGCCTGATCCCGTCAGATCTCAGAAGCTCAGCAGGGCCTGGTTAGTACTTGGATGGGAGACACTGGGAATTCCAGGTGCCACAGGGGGGCGCCAGTCACAAAAACTGTCGTAGTGTCCTTAGGCAAGGCACATCACCCACATTGCCTAGTATGAAAGTGGTGTGTGCGTGAGTGGTGGTGGTGGTCGGAGGGGCTGATGGCGCAGATTGGAGCCTCACTTCCGTCAGTCTGCCACAGGGCAGCTGTGGCTACAATAGTAGCACCACCACCGGGTCTGGAGTGAATGAATAATGAAAAATTAATAATCTGTAAAGTGTCTTTGAGTGTCCAGAAAAGCGCCATATAAAACTAATTTTTATTAAATAGATGTTTAATTCCATACTACTACTACTACTACTACTACTACTACTACTACTACTACTTGCAAAACTTTCAAACATTCCAGGCAAAGCAATCACATCTCCATGGAGACAAGCAGGTGCCTGACAATCCATCAGAAAAGTTACACAATGCTCTTTTTGACCATGTTTTAGTGGCTAGTCTTTGGAAAGCATTCTATTTCTCATGTTAGTTTTCACCTCAAAACACATGAATAAAAGAGGTTTGGAGGCATTTGATTGAAAAGTGCAATAATGGAGAGAAACAGCGATGGCCCTCCGGTGACAACGCCGCCATGAATAAACCATCGGGGAAAAGGTCTCACGGTGATTCCGATTAAAAATTTAAATCGATAAAGTTCAACGAAATCAGGAACAGGGAATGATAAATAGACTGATGAAGTGGAGTTTGGCTCGATCATTTAAAGGTGGGTTCTGTAACTTTTTTTGACAGAGAGTTATCAAATGCTTGTTTCCGTGGAGATGTCATTGCTGTGTCTGGAATGTTCCACAGTGTGACATTAAACAGCTCCACTTTTCATTTATTCAACTGCAGGTGGTTTTATATCTCAGAAATACCTAGAAAAACAGACATTGCGACTGCGATCGGGGTCGCCTCTCCACAGACCTGACCTGTAACATAGTCTGGTTTGGTATCCATGAAGACATAAAGGTTTAATGCCATAGTGTGAAACATTCCAGACAAAGTAATAACATAAAAAATAATCATTTAAGGACCCATGCACCAGAAAAGTTACACAATGCACCTTTAAGAGTAACAACAGTGTCTAAAAGTAACATAATGTAGTTGGGGAGGTGTGGTATATTCTAAACACCAAAATAAAGGTTGATGGTTTGATTCCCACTCCCAGCAAGGCAGGGTACCATTGTGTCATTGGGCACGGCACCCACCTCAATTATTCACAGGTTTCAGCTTCCTGTGATATGCAACATTTAGAGGACTTTTTCCCATTTAAAATATAAATATTTTGTTTTCAATTGTGTTGTGATAAAGCAGAAGTCCTAATGTTTCCCCATTCTGGACTTGGACTGTTGGGGGCACCTGCTGCTCACTTCTTAGAGATAGATGTGATTGATGCCATAGTGTGGAACATTCTAAGCAAAGCAATATCCTCTCCTAGTTTAGTCTAGTGAGGCCCATTTGGTCTTCTGATAATGTATGTTATTAGGTTTGTTTAGAGTTTGTTTTCATACCTGACAGTTTGGCGCTGTCTTCCTACTGGTGGAGGCAGGATGACAGCGCCACCTGCAGTCTCACTTCCTCGGGACAGTATCCCAGGCGTGTGAGAGTAAAAAAGCCCCCTCGTCCCGGTTTATAGTTCCCTGGGCATGTTTCCAAATTTCGATTGCCTCTTTAATCCTGCAACAATGTTTGTTGTCCCAGTGATGTTTGCTCCGTGCCCGTCCATAATGTGCTTCTCTCTTTTACACTGGTCACAAACGGTCGATTTGAGTTGTTCCTGTTCTGCTTTGTGTTGCTTACAGTGTATAATTTATTCACTCCACAGTTTGTGGTAAGATACTGGTGTAGCTACACTGATAGGCAGGTCACCATAAAAGATTAGTTAAGTGTCTTGCCTGAAGACACAACAGATGTTTCTACTCTTAAGCACAGCAAAACAAAAATTCAATTCTGTCAACTGGACAAAAGACTTTGCACAGCTCATCCAAGCTGCTTCTTCAGTTCTGTCAGATGCTGGTGGACACTGCCTTATATCTGCCTGAAGGAGGAGCTGACTACACTGAAACTACTCTGAAACTAACACACACACACTTATTTTCAGTTACGGTTTGTTAGCTCAGTCTGTAAGTTTGATTTATAAGCATCTATATTGCACTATAACTCAAGTCCACCCTTTCTCCTTTTGGGCTCCTGGTGTCTTCACATTCAAAAGATTCCCTTCCAACATCTCACATCTCCTCTGGTGTCTCCTCTTCTTCTCTGCAGGCACATACCTGACCCACGAAGCGAAGGGCTCCGACGACGCCCCCGACGCAGACACGGCGATCATCAATGCAGAGGGCGGCACGTCCGGAGCCGAGGACAAGAAAGAGTACTTCATTTAAACCGGGATCCCACAGCTATCGACGCGAGGGAGAGGGGGACGAAGAGGAGGACGAAGAGGAGGGAGCAGAAACGTTTGGGAGAGAGAGAGTGAAGCTCCGAATAAACAACCGCCATTTTGTTTTCATTCTGTTCTTCACTCAGTCGGAGGGATACGGGGGTTGGGGGTGTGGGGAGGTTTGGCTAACGGCTGTTGGCTAACTGCTAACGGCTATTGGCTAACCGCTAATGGCTAATGCTAATGGAAAACAGTGACACAACAGCGCTACATGGTACTACCCCTTTTTTGCATTGATACAGGGAAGTAAAGATTTTGCACTGACTAAAAAATGGACAACAGAACAGAACCCGTAACCACGCCGTCTGGGGGACTCTTGCTGATGACTTGAATGCTTGTTCCCTACTAACACGTCACTCCGAATGCAAAATTGTAATCCATAACCCAACTTAATCCATGCATTTTAATCACACATTTTCACACTCTAGGTTGGAAATCTGCTGTTTTCATTACTTCAACCAATAATATTGTTTTCTCTGCCTACAATAACAGATTGTAAACAGGCAATGCACGATATCGTACCAGGAGAGGTCCACATACGACCTGATGTAGCTATAGGATACAGAAAAGTAGTCGTAAAAACACTGAAAGTTGAATTCATCGTTTTTTTCTTCATATTCAAATGGAACACATGCATTTACAATAGAACGCAGAGAGGTTCTGATAACTACTATATTCATAAGGTTTGTCAGTGGTTTAATGTGACAAGATTTTGTGACTACCTCCAACTGGGGCCAAAAGTTTAAACTAAATCATTTAAAATAGGAGGAATCACATATTAAACAGCATTGAATAGACAGTGAAGACGTGTTTACTCTGAGTGGTATGGAACAGGTCAAAATAAGATAACTGACATTTTATAACTGACATTTTACTTAAATTCCACAAAAAGAAGTGATTTCTACATTTTGATTTTATCTTCACACACATACCAATATCTGGCCATTCCATTTTCAGACTCTGGTATATTGGTTATTTATATATATATATATATATATATATATATATATATATATATATATATATATATATATATATATAAAAAGTGTCTCTAAATTTTTATTTTATTTGTGCACACATACCAAAATTTTACCATTCCATTTTTCCGCCTAAGAATTCTTTGAGACTCTGGTATATTCTTCATTTTTTAAATTTATTTATTTATTATTTTTCCACAAAATGGATTAAAGTGTTTCTAAATTTTAGAACCATACAGAAATTTTTATTTGATTTAGAAACAAAAATTGTGTCTAACCTTTACAAAATAAAACAATTTGACCCTGTTCAGTCTTTTCAAACTCATGGACAAGCTTAAGCAAACCTTTCAATATATCTTATATTTTCATCAAAAACTAAAAAAAATAAAAATAAATATTGATGAAAATGTGTGACCATAACAAACTATGTTCAAAAATTATAAAAAAAAAATAAAAAAAATGCTGTTACAAATTGAGGTTTGTTTGGGACACTGCCCTCTGCTGGCCTGACCCACACTGCACCACTCCAGAGAAGTCACACCTTCACTGCTTAAAGAACTATTTCAACAGCAACACAGGCAGAACCATCTCCTCGCACTGCCCACACTGGAAAAACTGATATCTGATGAGTTAACATGACGTAGAATCTTCTCTTGATTTGACTTATTTTTACAAGTTTAGATTTGACCTTATTTACATTACTAATTGTGAACTATTTGACGTTCAGACGCTGACGAACATTTTCTGCTTATAGAATAAGTGAAGCTTTTTCGCTGATAATAATTACACTTTTCATTTTTTCCCTTATTAAACAAATAAATGTGGCTTTTAATTGACATAAACATTGTCAACAACTCTGCATTTACTGACAGCATTACAGAGGATTGGCTGTAGACTTCTCTATAAAAACAACTCCATCAGAAACTATTGGAACTCATTTCAGTTAAAATGACCTTGCCTTGCCTTTAATGCATTGAAAAAGTCTAATTACTTAGATCAACTTAAATAAGTTAAGTTGGATCTACTTAATTCTCATTTTAACAAATTTTTAGACATTGTTTTTTGCAATGTTTTCTCACCCCTCCATCCTCACTCACCTGGTTTAACTCAGATGCCCCGACAGCATTCCCGCCCTGTGCTCCGGACGGGCCCTGATGACGATGATGATATACATATATAAATATATATATAGGAGTATATAGCATTCTTTTTACTTGACACAAACTGTTTGGTGTTGTGTAAATACAGTCTAGTCTCTTTCTCTGTCTCCTCTGTCCTCTCCCACTCTCCTCCTTTAACGCACTGCAGAACAGAACACCTCCACTTTAAATGACACCAATTCAACAGATATGGATTTGGACAACAGTTTGGGTCAGATTGTGGGTGTCAGCCTTGTTTCTATGATCTATTCATTATAAAACTAAATAATACTTTCTGAAGGAGTTGCCCAAATAAATGACATGAATTAATTTTCTTATTTCAAAACAAGTAGGGTCATGGTTTTTCTGTTTAAGTTTAAGAATGTTCCAAAAAAAGAAGACTAAAAAATGTGTTCCACTGCAACATGTTCAAATATTATACTGATTTATGCAATGTACAAAATTTAAATTTGTTCTTGTTTTGATTCTTAGCGATTGCTGGCTTTTCCAGCGGACATGGAAAGCGTGTTTTGAAAGAGGATGTAGTTTTACACCACCAGGGACGCATGCCTCTTATTACCTTTCAAGTGCAGTTTTCATTCTCTGCATAATTCATTTAAAATTTAAAAAATTGTCTGATTTACAGTGAAAAAATTCAAATATGCCAAAACCAATAAGTCATTACATTAAGTCTACTCAAATCAGTTTTGTTATTAAGCAATGTATACAATGAAAATAGTTTTACTTTTTGTTTTTTTGGCCGGAAACCATTGTTATGTTGTTATTGTTACATCTCCACTGACACAGAGTTAGTTTGAAATAAGAAATGAAAATGATAACTAGTCAAATTTACATTGGAGCTGCTCAAAAAAAAACTAGAACCAAGATGTCATTAAATCAAGTTAAAAAAGACTAGTTTGAATTCACGTCATTTGAACTCATGTGGATGATTCCGTTCTGCAGTGCCTGAGTCCGTTTCTGCATTGACGGCGTATACTCTTAAAGCCTGCCTGTTTTTATTACATACGTGGAAATGCAGCGTTGAAAATACCACTATCTGGAGTGTAAAAAGAACCATGTCGGAAACTAAACCTTAACTGCAAATCTTTGTACGAGGAATGTTTGAAAACCTTTATTTTTGATTTGATTGTTTTAGTTTTTGGGGGGGAGGGGCTTGTGAGAGAAATGTAGTTTTACAATATGTTACGGTTCAGTGTTACGAGTTTACAGTGTCCATCCATAGGTCTTTCATTATCTTATTTTTCATTAGCAGCATTCTTTTGTTTGACTAGTCAGTGTTAGTACTTTGATTTTGATCACTTCTCTAATGTACAATTGTAGCATCCTGGATTGTACTCATTTGTTTAGCGCTATACTATTTTTCGTTACTCTTTAAAATAACTTTATTAGCCTTAATAAAGCATGAATAAAGACTTAATTCATAATGAGGTAAACGGTTATTACAGAGGGGGTACTTTTTTTTGGCTTTCCCTCAACAAAAACATGTCGGAAGAGGTTGTAGATGCCATCCATGCATGTCTGAGTCATTTAGTGATTTCTCTTGGGCCCAGTTCAGACACATTTTTGGTTTAGCTGTAAGATTCTGTACAAGGCTTCGTCCACAAGCCTACGTCACCCACGCTCCAACATGACAAATCTCCATAAATATACAAAAACATGATACAAAACTAAAATATATTCACTACCAAGAACCACGCCAACAACACATGTGCGAAGAGAAAAGAGTTTATTACATTGAGACGAGGCGTGTCGGCTGGGTTGAGACTCAGGGTGGGGGTTCAGTCTCAATCTTCACATGGCCCAGCAGGAACAGGACCCGTCTTATGTCTGGAAGTGAACAGATCGGAGTTGGGAGGGTGGGGTTGAGAGGAGGAGAAGGCATCTGAGGCGTGGTTCAGCTCCTGAAACTAAGTTAATCATACTGTAACACCTCCTTTTAAGGAATTACTAAACCAGAATCCTTTTGATCATTCTTATAAATGGCGTCTTTATTCATGTTTTGTTATGGATAATTCAACTTTAGTTATTAGAAAGTTTTACCTTTTTTTTCTCTTTCTTTTGTTCCCTCTATCATGAAACTTTGTAGTGATCGGTCCCTTTGGTTTGTATTGACTAAGTGCAGAAAACTGGTGCCTTGGCTAAACCTCCTGGCACTACCACTATTGATACTGTCTGGTCCCACACTGTCCAAGTCTGTGACACTTTCAATCTGAAACTGTAGACGGGAGCCCATTCAAATGTGATTCATGTCCACTCCATCAAAATACTTACAGAACAAACTTGAGAATCTGCATTGTAATCGATCAATGTTTGTTTAGCTAACGCCTTGAATCTGCCAAACCAAATTCAGCATTTCTTTTGTTTTTGCCTGAAAATGTGTCAACTCAAATTATTCTAAAATTGTAATTGTAATTTTACCCCATATCATATTTAAACATTTGTTCATACTTTTTTTTTTTTTTTGCTCATGTATTTAGTAACATTTCTGAGAGTTAAACCTTTTTCCTTTTAAAATTTGTCCAGTTCGTTTTTGTATTTTGGTTTATCTAGAAAGAGTTATAGGTGTACAATCCATCTAGGTAAAAAAAAAAAAAGAATAAATAAACAAAAATACATTTAAATTATTATTTTTTTTGTTATGAAAAATGTAAAAAGCAAAGTCATTTTCATAAGTGGCTACGGTTCACAAATCTACCACTAACATACATGTATGCAACTAGACTTTTTCAAGTTAACAGGCTTTGTATAATTATTTTTGGCTCAAATCTCTTTCCATACACACATATATATTTTAGAATAAATTGTTTCCCATACAACTTCAGATAGAAACTTTATAGTGTAGCCCTATCTACTTCTCCAAGCATTATCTCGAACCAATTGTCACTAACCCATTTCCATACGACCGTTCCCACTCTTACATCACCAACCACTTCAACTATAGATTCCCATAAGCCAACTGTGAGTTCATTTTCTAGAATTTTATGGTATCATATAGTCAGATGGTGGGCAATGGCCTGTGTAACTCTACGGAAGATTTACTATGAAGAAATCTCTAAACTTACGATCCACAAATGTTGAACCTTATTTTATTGGGTCAGTAAACCTGCACTGTTAACCTCACGGCTCGAAGTCCTTTCACTGGCAACACTCATGTCTTTGGGGTTCAATACTGGCACCACTTTCTGAAGCTGTCGTGAAGAAATGATTCTGTTCCAGTTTTTGTATCGTGTAAATATGCCCAGTAAATACAGAGACATGAACAAGAAACTAGGTCAACAAATCTGCAGTCGCACAGTTACAGCAAATGCCACCTGAGAACTCTCACCTGTCACCAGCTCTGTTTAAACTACAGATACTTTACTGAACTGATGCTTTAACTAGAGCCATGCTCTGTCTGAAGCTCTGTTAGACTTTAATCTGAGCTTTATTGGAACACAACCTGACCTAAAAAAAAAACAAAAAAACTAAAAACTACAACTACAGCTAAAACTACAACGGGTGAGCTGATCTGTGCAGTTATTTCTTTCTTTCTTTCACTAGGAAGGACCACACCAACAACACATATGCAAAACAAAAAGAGTTTATTATCTACAGACGAGGTGGGTCGGCTGGGTTGAGACTCAGGGTGGGCGTTCAGTCTCAATCTTCACATGGCCCAGCAGGACGGGACCCTCCTCGTAAGCGTCTTATGTCTGGAAGTGAACAGATCGGGGTTGGGAGGGTGGGGTCAAGTTATTCGGGACAAACTGGGTTGCCATGATAGGTTGCTACAAATAGGCTTCTGGGAAATTGAGGTGTGGTAGAAGTGGGCTGTGATTCGCTGGAGAGGAGGAGAGGGGGGCTGAGGCGTGGTCAAGTTAATCATATTAACTACATTTATTTAAAGGAAAGGTTGACATGTAACAGTAAAGTTGCAATCTAGACTGGCCAGACTCAGGTCAAGAACTGTTTTTCAGCCGGTTCCTATTACAAAATGACATGACTACAGACACACAGCAAGTATTTTGAGTACATAGACTGTTATAAAGTGCATATTTAACAAGATACGAGTGCATGAGATGATAGAATTCAACAATAAAGTGCATCATGAACAATAACAGGTGCAGGTTTGATTAGTTTTTAGATAATATATGTAAAACCGTTTAAATTGTGTCACCCATAAAATACTCTCGTGATCACACACTCCTGAAAATGTGCTGTTTAAATCCATCTCGCGTTTTGTCAAGTTTTCAGACAGCTTTAAAACTATTGACAGCGTTTCTAATGTATGCACTGCGTCACCATGGTAACTGCTGAACATTCCTCCAATAGAGATCCATATGTCTCTGCAGAGTATCAATAGGCTTTCTAGAATATTGCGACGCCACGTAAACCCAAACCTATTAAACCCACGGGTCAGCCTGGGCATATGCTATCCACTCTCGGCTCTGTCTCAAATTGATTGCAATCTAACTAAGAGTCCGAGGGCCCCAGACTGATCGTGATCCAAGGTGATATCCCAGAGACAGGCGCACGGCCAAGTGCATTCTGGGTAAGGCCACCGCAAAGTCATTCAGGAACTTAAGACGTCTTTTTTCTTCACGATTTTTGGTCTGAACATTTCCAAAGTGCTGAGTTCTTTAATCAATCACCCAGTCCGCGGTGCCCGGGACAACCTTCACCCCGGCTCTCCCCACTTTCATTCTCATTCTCCGGGCTCGCGACAATCAATGCCCCCCTCCTCTTTTCACAGTCTGCGGAGGAGTTCGCAAGAAAGGCACTACGCGAAATTGGCTAATGGTGCTTCAGATTGTACTAGACACACAACACGACATTCTATAGACCAATAATATTTGATTTTTACCGTCTTAACATCATGAAAAACAGACGTAGTTCATTTGAGACGGTTTGCAGTGGTCCAAAGTTAAGACACAGTCTGTACATAATGGACATATTTTGATCAGGTATACCTTTAATATAGATTTTTCAATTCAATTCAATTTCAGTTTTATTTCTATAGCCCAGAATCACAACAAGAGTTGCCCCAATGGGCTTCACAGTGAAAAACATGGAAACATAATCTGACATAGACATCAGCAAACATATTGTCCCATCCTCAGTCTCTGATTTTTGTTGTAATACAGCGAGTTCTAGGGTTGTGGTTGCTAATAGAAATGGTTCAACATTTGTCATACCGTAATATCCAAAGAGGAAAAAAAAGCCTTTTTCTCTCCATCTGCAGTATGATATCATCTCATTCTCTTTTGTCACGTTTTATGTCCATCGAAAACCTACCTGGAGTAGCTGTATGCACATGTTATACCTGGCTAACGTGTAAAGCAGTTCCGTTCAACTTTACAATCTTCTTTCCTCATGAAAAACAACTATAGTTACATTTTTTGTCTCTTTGTTTGTTTGTTTGTTTGTTTAAAGGTGCGTAACTTTTCAGGTTGAGGGTCCACCACCTTGTAGATGCTATGGCTTTGCCTGTAAAGTCCCACAATATGGTATTAAACTTCTATAAAATGCATTTTTATTCAGTCAAAGGTGATTTTACTGCTCAAAAACAGCCATTCTGACTGTGAGTGGGGTCGCCTCTTCACAGATCTTACCTGTGACTTAGCCTGGTGACGTCATCTTCTTGTCTCTACGGAGGATGACAAGTTTAAAGCCATACTTTGAAACACTGTAGGTAAAGCAATACCATCTCCATGGAAACAAGTAACTGTTGGGCGCTCTACCAGGAAAGTTAGTTCGCTGAGACCATTGCACATATAGTTGTCCCTCATTTATCGTAGGGTTTACGTTCTAAAAATGACCCACAATAGGCGAAATCTGCAAAGTAGTCAGCTTTATTAGATATGTTTAAGGCTGCCGCGATCTAAACTGAGGATCGCGGGGTGGAAAACATTGTCATGGGGAGTTGTTGGCGCAGTTTTTTATTCTCCTAAACAGACATGCCACCTTCGATTACGCAGAACACAATGCACGGGTTCTCCCTTAGCCAATCAGAACGCAGAACACAATGCGCATTTTATACATGCTGTAAAAAAAGCATGCTAAATTCCCCACAAAAAATAATAAAATCTGTGAAACAGCGAGGGCGCGAAAGATGAACCGCGATATAGCGAGGGACGACTGTACTTTGTTTTATTGCTCTACATCACAGCGCCCTCTCCAGGAATTTCCATGCAAGTTTCTTAAGTCCATGCAGCTTTACTTTATCTCATTCTCTTTAGCCCTTTTCGCATGGGATGAGTATTACCTGTGTCGTGTTGGTCATTCGGAATAATCATGGAGGATGCCTGAGATCTTAATCCCGTGCGTCTGTGTTTGGCCATGTTTGTAATTTGTAAAGTAAAAATTCCGTTGCAAATGACCTACTATATTTCACCAAACACAGACATGCGGTGATAATACTTGTCCCGTGCGAATCTGCATCTCAGTGTTTGTCATAGTGTTTGTAATTGTGCCTTTTCTATCGCTTTCTTTTCTTTCTGCGTTCTTTTCTCTTTCAGTCTCAGTCAGTGTCAGTAAAATAGACGCATTTACAGACTTACCAGACGTCCCCAGGTTGTACCGTACTTATGCCGTGCAAATAGAGCTTTTGTTTCAGTGATAAAATGTCTTCAAAGCATCGCTCAGTTAGCAATATGTAGTTAATTGCGGTGTTGCTCATTTTAACTTGATCGTACTTCATTTCTTGTTGTTACCAGCAGGGGGCGAGTCATCTTTTTAGTTCTATTGTCAGATTCTACCAAAATCTTATTGCCAGAGTGTAAAGGATGTGATTCAGTTATAGTTTAATCTGTTCTACAAAAATTATGTTTAATATGCAGTACTGCGCAAAAGTTTTAGGCAGGTGTGGAAAAAATGCTTCAAAATGGAAGTGAATGAACAAAAGAGAAATCTAAATCAAATCAATATTCTGTGTCTTCAAAAGAGCATCAGTTCTTCTAGGTTTACAACTTCAACGTTCTTCTCTACGCTGAAGAGCGTTCTTAATGACTTTGGCTTTTTCTTTTGTTCGCTCACTTTGCATTTTGGAAATTAATGAAAACAAACCATCATGATTTCTATTTTTGAAAGCATTCTTTGTTTGCAGCATTTTACCACACCTGCCTAAAACTTTTGCACAGTTCTGTAACTTTGGTCTTTTGTTTCCCCAAATAGTTGGTTCACTGCTCAGCCTGTCAGGAATGTAACTCTGCAAAGATAAGCTAAGTTCACGTTTGTCTTCAGTCATAGAATTTATCCATTTTCCAAAACATTTCATTGTTCCATTTCACCATTTTAGAATAGATGCGTTTAATACTGCAACCTTTTCACATTTTATTCTATACATTCATTAGGAGTTGTTTTGAAAAGTTAAATTTTGATTCCTATTTTTTTGCGTAGTTTCTTAACGACACCGTACCTGAATTTAACATCTTCAAGACTAGTTCATTTAAAAGAGTTTGCAGTGACCCAAAGTCGTCCCTCACTTACCTTATGCATTCTGAGCATCCTAAATCAGCGCACAACAACTAGCATGCTAACGTGCTCTTCCTGATTCCCCTACAATAAAACGCTTTATAATTAGCGGCCCCGAGAGCTGCTTATTCAGTATACGACACATTTTCTAATCCATGGAAAAAGAATCACGATCGAATCATAGCGCGACATTTTGTACTCACTTTTCACACGTGTTTTGGTCCAATTTGAAGATATGACCAGTGATGACCACTAGATGAAACCTGTACCAGAGCTGTATTTTGCATTGCATTTCCTTAGCTATAGCGTGTGAACAGCATGTGAGTTGCATGAGAAGCTAGTGTGTAGAGACGAGAAGTAGGGACTGGTTTTTAACGAAAGAAAAGTCTTAGGGACCGTCATTTTATTTTGTTATTTTTACCTAAATACAAAATGCGCATTGTCATAGATGTAACTACCTCTGGATGTGTTTGAAATCGAAAAGGTAGACCCACACAATGAATAAACCAATAACAAAAACCAGAAACTAGTTGAAATTTACCAGATTTGTAGTGTCATTGTCAAAGTTAATGAAGCTGTAACACATTTTCATCCAAAATTTGACAAATAAAACGCCAAGGTGACCAAGTTTCATTCTAAAAGCCTTAAAAAGCCCCAAAATTATGAAAAGGGTGAAAATTATTTTAAAAATTGTAAAAAAAAAAATAAAAATAAAAAATAAAACAAAAGTGTTTTAATCAATTATAATTTCGTTCAGGCCTGTTTGTAAGAAATTTATTCTGCAATCATTAAATAAGAAGTCCAGTCAATGTCCCAATACTGATCGCTTAACTGTCCGTCTCTAAATTGGCCGACTTTACTCATCCCTCTTCTTTTCTCTTTTTGCAATTATGTTTTGTTAAAGATATTTAGAGTTTTCAAGTCTCATTTTTGTTTTTAGAAATCCCGAAACTTGAAGGTTAGATGTTTTAGTGTGTTTTGTTTATTTTATTTTATTTTTTTGTAATTTTGAGTTTTGAGTTCATGTACATAGTGATGCCTTTACTGATGCTCCCGTACACACTTGCACACACTACGGTGGCCCTGAAGGTCAATTCGCAACAAGAAATCACATCAGACAACTAAAGGATTACGTCTGTGTGACGTCAAAAGAATATTAAAGAGGGGGTATAGCGCAACATATTTTAAAATATCTACCATGTTATAACATTGTTTCTCATCAAAAACATGCCAGTAGAGGTTTTAGATGTCATCCATGCAAGTTTGAGTAATTTAGCGATCTCTCCTGGGCTCTATTCAAACCTTTCTTACTGTTAGCTGTAAGAGTTTGTCCAAAGCTTTGCCCACAAGCCTACGCCAACTGCTCCCACCATTTTGACAAACCACACCTGCCCGTACCTGTCATACCTCAATCCGCACCTGAAACGTTTTTACAACAGAATTGAAATAAAGTTCCGCACCCGATCCGACCCGCTATAAATCCACACCAACACCCGAACCGCAAAAAGAGAACAAATAGAGCCTTTACTTTATATACTCTCCACTTGCTAATTTTCTTTTCAGTTCCTCGGGAGTCATTTGCGTCAACTGCAGGACATCACATACGTGGTTTGGAAATGAAAGTGGCAGAGATTTGCGGGAATGTGCACGTGCAGCAAAAACATAAGAATTTTACATCTAATCATCTTGTAAAAACAAAGTCAGTTTTGCATTTCACTAAAATACAGCCCTGTTTTTTGTTCATACATGATGTTTTGTAAACTGCAGATTAGACCCGCGCTCTCCTGCGTCCGACCCAAACCTGAATCCAACATAGCTCAAATTTTTTTCACCTGTTTCATTAAAATTTGCGGTTCACCCGTTGGGTATCTGCGGGGACCCAAACCCGTGCAAGATTCTGGTTCCCACACGACAATTCTCCGTAAATACACAAGTGCGGTAATGTCATTAGCAGGATGCACGCTGATTGTGTTGTGATAGGGCTCTAGAGTAGAGGAGTTTCAAGAGAGCATCAAAAACCAAAGTGAAACTTATAAAACATGATAATACGTTATTTCCGAATATAGCACCTTCAAACACGGTGATCTAAACCTGTTTCATGTGAGTAGTTAATACCCCACAGAAGTCAAATACCCCCTCTTTAACCTTATTTAATTCATTTAATTTGGATCTTTTTTTTTTTTTTGACGTCCAAAGTAGCAGACAGATTTCTGATGTGAATGCTAAAGTTGTTTTTTGGTTTTTTCTTGTTGCGTTTTGATTGACAGGTCCGCCGATCGTACAAAGACACTTTCCTGTACCAGAATTATGCACCAGGCCTGTCCGTGTCTGAACTATCTGTACATGTGTTGAGCTCCGCCCCCGCACCGCAAAAAAACACCATTACATACAAAAAATAAATTTAAAAAAACGACTTGGAATCAGAATACTCAACTTGGTTTTAATAGTTTTAAATAGATTTGTCTCCTAATTAGGTTTTGGCTATTTTATTATTTCATTTTGCCAGTTGGTTCAGCATCCAAATCCAACATGCCTGACTTATTTTTGCCTGCGAATTTACAAATTGGATGTGCACCACTGTCTTAAATCTGTTTCAAAACACACCAATTAAGAAATGTAGTCAAATAATTATCCAAATAAGTGCTTTAATCGTAATTTGTTGTAACTACACTGCAAAAAACTTGGCCAAAATTGAAGATAAACATTTAAATGGCTTAAAAGTAGTTAAATGATCTGTTCATGCAGCAAGATCATTTTATTTGACAAGTTCTCTTAAAATAAACGACCTCTAGACAAGAATGAAGTCTCAGAACTAGGAAGTCGAGAATAAATCTGAAAACAAGATGAATAAAATGGTTTAAGTTTTAAAATCGTGGCCAAATCAGCGAAATTCGCAGTATACTTAATGTCACACTATGTAACTTCTCTGGTCTCCTGGTTGTGTCCATGGAGATGTTATTGTTCCACCGTATGGCTTTAAACTGACCAGGTGTTTTTATTGCTCAGAAGCACCTTTAAAACACAAATTCTTACTGTGAGCATCGTTGTCTGATTGTTGCCATGGAGATGAATGCCATAGTGAGGAACATTTGACCCAAACATCTCCAATAAGACAAGCAATAGGTGGGCACACAACAGAAAAAGTTACGTGTTACATCTTTAAATGAACACTCATTCTGAATCAAGTCGTTTGAACTTATTTCGATATTGCGGGGTTCTTTTGCAGTGCGGTTCCATTTAGCCATGTTAGCGTCATGTTAGCATCATGTTAGCGCCCGTGCTAGTCCATACTATCACAGTCCATGTTTGTTTGAGCGTTAAACTGAAGTCTTCCTTTGATCCTGTCCACGCCCGGCGCACCTGTCTGACCCTCTGTAAACTCGGGCTCACGGTGATGATGTCACCGCCGGGGTCCGTTCCTCTGTAAACTTCGGCTCGCGATGATGATGTCACGGAGGTCGACATTTTTCTCATGACAGTGTTGTTCTGTTGGTTTGGCTTCTGTTCAAATAAAGTTGAGTTGTTGACCTTAATAAACCTGCGTTCGGGTTCATTTGACCTCTGACCCTTATTCCACCCACAGCGTGAACTTCTCTCCGTCGCTCTCTAAGTGCAGTGAGCTTCCTCTGTCGCCACGGACGCCCCGGGACAGACCGGCTGAAGTGAGGAGGCCAGTCTGCACCTACAGCCTCTCCACCCATGTTAAAGATGGGCTCTGTTCAGTGTACACTATTCATTCATCATTCTTACATCACAGAACAGGAAGACGTTTGGAAACACGCGGATGACGACTTCCTTTGGGCTCTGTTGGAGATAGGAACTCTAACAAAATCTGGGAAAACTGAGAAAATGTCCTGTTTTTCTTCATCTAGACATCATTACATTTTTTTTTTCTTTTTTCCTTTTATAAATTGCCTATTCATGTGTGTATTATAATTGGTCTAATTTAAAGAGCGTTTCCTCCGCCCCTCAGAAAATTCCTCCAGAGTGGGCAGTGCCAGTGGGTTGGGGCGAGCGGTTGTGGGGGCGGGCTGTGGAGCAATGATTGACAGCCGACTGACAGCCACAACAATCCAACACAGTGTGGACCGGTGTGCAGGGCGGACATTTGTGTCCGGATTACACTGTTTCCCTTTTCTCCAGACAAGGTGGGACATGGTGGTGGCAGGTGGAGGCAGGGCTGAGGGGCTCCTTATGTCCCGCCTGTAGACATCAGTGGCTGCGCTCATCACGTAATAACCTGAATCTGACTCACTGGGGCTGTTAGTCCAACCTGAAATTTTTAATTTTCTGGCCCTAGTTGATCCTAAAGAGACATGACTTTGACCCAAAAAGTCTGATTTTTAACAAATATGCACGCAAATGCCCATATAAGGCTAGGGATAGGTATACATTTCTATTTTAGACCCATTTACACAGATAATCAGTAGAAAAAAGTGATTTTGGTATTTAGTGGCTGTTTATAAATATATATGTTGTCGTGTCCCATTTTGTTTGTCAGATCAACAGTTCCAAACAGCTGTCTGTAAGTGACATGGAAGATCCTATCAGAGTGGAAAGCTATAGCAGGTTGTGAAGACACTGCTGCTGAATCCACGGTTTTATCACATGCCAAGTGATGATTTCCAGTGTAGTTTTGGTAACTACACTGGAAATCATCATCCACTTGTTTCCAAATGTCTTCCAGAAAGTATAAATAGAGTTTATTATACCCAATTGTAACAACAGTAACTAAGAAATACATTTACACTGTCTGGATTCAAGAATATTGGTATAAGTATATGGCATTAACAAAGGATTAGAACTTAATAATGGGAATCATTTATTGATTCTTGTAGCGCCTTTTTAACTCTTATTTTAATGATATATTTACTGATGGGGGCAGTTTTAATGGACAAACCTGATACAA